>QVTF01006784.1:0-17527 GCA_003573665.1 Oxygymnocypris stewartii
TCACATGACTCTGAATCCGCTGAGGTTCAGGTCGAGAGGTCACGTGCTCGTGCTGTGTCTGTGCATCTATGTGTGAAGCTGGGAGCTGACTGCGAGTAACATGGAGCAGCTTGTGTGGCTCTAGGTACAAACCCTGATGAGTGAGTTATATAAGAGAGAAGAGGGATGAGTTGAGGTCGAGGAGCGGCGAGAGCGCTTGAGATCGGACGAGACTCCCTGAAGTGTCGCATACGGAGAGTCTGTGATAGTCTTGTTGAGGTAGGCTGGATTAACCCTAGACCTGGTCCCACTGGATTATGACGGTTCTGCTCTATTCCTGACTAGCTCGCGCGCTGGGCCAAAAATAAAACGCAATAACTGGCTTCTCACATGCCGCAATGTTGTGTTTTGGTGACGTCAGCGTAACTCTTTGCTTAGAGATAATGGTTTTGCGACCCGAACGACACTGCAGCGCCACCGAGCGGCCATCAGGTGAACTGCAGCTCACATCTGCGAGTGTTTGCATGCAAACATGTTGGTTCAGATTATAAATATGAGCAAAGGTTATTGCAGGAGCGCGTGTCTGCATTTATGATTGTTATAGTGAGATGTTTTTGTGTCAAAACATTGTCACATATTAGGTAACACACTGAGACATGCGAAATAATAGGGTAACACATTATATGTGTGCATATTACCATATGATTACCACAATTTTAATGTGCCTCAAATCTCATATGAGCATTTAATAATACAGGGTACAATTAATATAATAATATTTATTCATTTATAATTATTTATATATTGCTATATTACATATTTTTAGCATGATATAATTAAATATAATTAGATATAATGATTTATAGTTATTTATATCTATTTGTTTATTTATTGGCATGTTATATAGCTTTGAAAAAGTTTTAATATTATATAATTATAAATAAGATACAAAATATAGGCTTATATTTATTAACATGTTATTATATTACATTATATTGAATTTTTTTAATATAATTATCGTATATAAATGTATTATGTAATTATTAAACCTAATTGTTTAAACTGACAAATATAATAAAGACTTATATATGCCAGCTGATCCAAGATCACGCTTATTAGTTTTACAGATATCATATTTCATAGCATTCTCTAGCCTCTATGAAAGAATGAAGGCCTTAAATCCTTGTGTAAGTGCACGGCTGCATGTTAAAGGGCTAATGTAGACTGGAATGAAATACTAATGACTGTACGACACTGACATCTCCTGATGAATTCATGACATGACAGACCAGCAGACCCGCTTTGTCTGATGTACTGAAACCACACAGCTGATTTATAACCTTGATTTAACCATGTAGGGTTATTTTTTACAACACTGTATTTGAAGTGTTTTTGGCCAAAGGATAGGGAACAAATGTGAATGAAAAAAACTAAGTTCTATAAGAAGTTTATTATTTAAATTATGGGTAATACACAAAATACACAGAGTATGTTTCTGTGGCTCAGTGGTAGAGCATTGCGTTAGCAGTGCAAAAGGACATGGGTTCAATTCCCAGGGAACACACATACTGATAAAAAAATGTACAGCCTGAATGCACTGTAAGTCCCTTTGGATAAAAGAAGCGTCTGCTAAATGCATAAATGTAAATGTAATTATAAACAAACTTCAGCTGCCAATATTAATTGACAGACATGTTATTTGATTATCTTTACACACTGACCGATAGTGGATTTTACCAATAACAATGACTACCATACTGGCCGGTAACTGATTAATTAACTATATTTTTAAATGGATACTGAATGACAACAAACATAACACTAGGGCTTAACTTTGTTACAAGAAAAAAAGTACTGAATCAAGAAAATATAGGCTACTGTACCGATTAAATATTAATAGTCCTGCATACATATTAGGCTATTATATTGTTAATTATACCTTGATCACTCGGATTAAAGGGGTAGTTCACTCAAAAATTAAAATTAGCCCATGTTTTACTCACCCTCAAAGCTTAGGTGTATATGACTTTCTTCTTTCAGACGAATCCAATCGGAGTTATATTAAATGATCCTGGCTCTTCCAAGCATACAATGGAAGTAGGTGGGTATTTATATTCAAAAGTCCAAAAGTAGTCAAATAAAGTGCGCTTTCGTAATAAAACATGGCTCCGGGAGGTGAATACAGGCCTCCTGTAGCGAATCCATGCGTTTTTCTTAGAAAACAATCCATGTTTAAAATGTTCCCTCCCAGTAGCTCCAGCAAACCTTCCCAGTAGCTCCAGCAAACCCTTCCCAGTAGCTCCAGCAAACCCTTCCCAGTAGCTCCAGCAAACCCTTCCCAGTAGCTCCAGCAAACCCTTCCCAGTAGCTCCAGCAAACCCTTCCCAGTAGCTCCAGCAAACCCTTCCCAGTAGCTCCAGCAAACCCTTCCCAGTAGCTCCAGCAAACCCTTCCCAGTAGCTCCAGCAAACCCTTCCCAGTAGCTCCAGCAAACCCTTCCCAGTAGCTCCAGCAAACCCTTCCCAGTAGCTCCAGCAAACCCTTCCCAGTAGCTCCAGCAAACCCTTCCCAGTAGCTCCAGCAAACCCGTCCCAGTAGCTCCAGCAAACCCTCCCAGTAGCTCCAGCAAACCTTCCCAGTAGCTCCAGCAAACCCTTCCCAGTAGCTCCAGCAAACCCTTCCCAGTAGCTCCAGCAAACCTTCCCAGTAGCTCCAGCAAACCCTTCCCAGTAGCTCCAGCAAACCTTCCCAGTAGCTCCAGCAAACCCTTCCCAGTAGCTCCAGCAAACCCTTCCCAGTAGCTCCAGCAAACCCTTCCCAGTAGCTCCAGCAAACCCTCCCAGTAGCTCCAGCAAACCCGTCCCAGTAGCTCCAGCAAACCCGTCCCAGTAGCTCCAGCAAACCCTTCCCAGTAGCTCCAGCAAACCCTTCCCAGTAGCTCCAGCAAACCCTTCCCAGTAGCTCCAGCAAACCCTTCCCAGTAGCTCCAGCAAACCCTCCCAGTAGCTCCAGCAAACCCTTCCCAGTAGCTCCAGCAAACCCTTCCCAGTAGCTCCAGCAAACCCTTCCCAGTAGCTCCAGCAAACCCTCCCAGTAGCTCCAGCAAACCCTTCCCAGTAGCTCCAGCAAACCCTTCCCAGTAGCTCCAGCAAACCCTTCCCAGTAGCTCCAGCAAACCCTTCCCAGTAGCTCCAGCAAACCCTTCCCAGTAGCTCCAGCAAACCTTCCCAGTAGCTCCAGCAAACCCTTCCCAGTAGCTCCAGCAAACCCTTCCCAGTAGCTCCAGCAAACCCTTCCCAGTAGCTCCAGCAAACCCTTCCCAGTAGCTCCAGCAAACCCTTCCCAGTAGCTCCAGCAAACCCTTCCCAGTAGCTCCAGCAAACCCTTCCCAGTAGCTCCAGCAAACCCGTCCCAGTAGCTCCAGCAAACCCTTCCCAGTAGCTCCAGCAAACCCTTCCCAGTAGCTCCAGCAAACCCTTCCCAGTAGCTCCAGCAAACCCTTCCCAGTAGCTCCAGCAAACCCTTCCCAGTAGCTCCAGCAAACCCTTCCCAGTAGCTCCAGCAAACCCTTCCCAGTAGCTCCAGCAAACCCTTCCCAGTAGCTCCAGCAAACCCTTCCCAGTAGCTCCAGCAAACCCTTCCCAGTAGCTCCAGCAAACCCTTCCCAGTAGCTCCAGCAAACCCTTCCCAGTAGCTCCAGCAAACCCTTCCCAGTAGCTCCAGCAAACCCGTCCCAGTAGCTCCAGCAAACCCTTCCCAGTAGCTCCCAAACCCTTCCCAGTAGCTCCAGCAAACCCTTCCCAGTAGCTCCAGCAAACCCTTCCCAGTAGCTCCAGCAAACCCTTCCCAGTAGCTCCAGCAAACCCTTCCCAGTAGCTCCAGCAAACCCTTCCCAGTAGCTCCAGCAAACCCTCCCAGTAGCTCCAGCAAACCCTTCCCAGTAGCTCCAGCAAACCCTTCCCAGTAGCTCCAGCAAACCCTTCCCAGTAGCTCCAGCAAACCCTTCCCAGTAGCTCCAGCAAACCCTTCCCAGTAGCTCCAGCAAACCTTCCCAGTAGCTCCAGCAAACCCTTCCCAGTAGCTCCAGCAAACCCTTCCCAGTAGCTCCAGCAAACCCTTCCCAGTAGCTCCAGCAAACCCGTCCCAGTAGCTCCAGCAAACCCTTCCCAGTAGCTCCAGCAAACCCTTCCCAGTAGCTCCAGCAAACCCGTCCCAGTAGCTCAGCAAACCCGTCCCAGTAGCTAGCAAATAGTAGCAAACCCAGTAGCTCCAGCAAACCGTTCCCAGTAGCTCCAGCAAACCCTTCCCAGTAGCTCCAGCAAACCCTTCCCAGTAGCTCCAGCAAACCTTCCCAGTAGCTCCAGCAAACCCTTCCCAGTAGCTCCAGCAAACCCTTCCCAGTAGCTCCAGCAAACCCTTCCCAGTAGCTCCAGCAAACCCTCCCAGTAGCTCCAGCAAACCCTTCCCAGTAGCTCCAGCAAACCCTCCCAGTAGCTCCAGCAAACCCGTCCCAGTAGCTCCAGCAAACCCTTCCCAGTAGCTCCAGCAAACCCTTCCCAGTAGCTCCAGCAAACCCTTCCCAGTAGCTCCAGCAAATCCCATAGTCCCAGCAAACCCTTCCCAGTAGCTCCAGCAAACCCTTCCCAGTAGCTCCAGCAAACCCTTCCCAGTAGCTCCAGCAAACCCTTCCCAGTAGCTCCAGCAAACCCTTCCCAGTAGCTCCAGCAAACCCTTCCCAGTAGCTCCAGCAAACCCTTCCCAGTAGCTCCAGCAAACCCTCCCAGTAGCTCCAGCAAACCCTTCCCAGTAGCTCCAGCAAACCCTTCCCAGTAGCTCCAGCAAACCCTTCCCAGTAGCTCCAGCAAACCCTTCCCAGTAGCTCCAGCAAACCCTTCCCAGTAGCTCCAGCAAACCCGCCCAGTAGCTCCAGCAAAACCCCCTAGCTCCCAAACCCTTCCCAGTAGCTCCAGCCCCCCCCAGTAGCTCCAGCAAACCCTTCCCAGTAGCTCCAGCAAACCCTTCCCAGTAGCTCCAGCAAACCCTCCCAGTAGCTCCAGCAAACCCTTCCCAGTAGCTCCAGCAAACCCTTCCCATAGCTCCAGCAAACCTTCCCAGTAGTCCAGCAAACCCTTCCCAGTAGCTCCAGCAACCCTCCCAGTAGCTCCAGCAAACCCTTCCAGTAGCTCCAGCAAACCCTTCCCAGTAGCTCCAGCAACCCTCCCAGTAGCTCCAGCAAACCCTTCCCAGTAGCTCCAGCAAACCCTTCCCAGTAGCTCCAGCAAACCCTTCCCAGTAGCTCCAGCAAACCTCCCAGTAGCTCCAGCAAACCCTTCCCAGTAGCTCCAGCAAACCCTTCCCAGTAGCTCCAGCAAACCCTTCCCAGTAGCTCCAGCAAACCCGTCCCAGTAGCTCCAGCAAACCCTTCCCAGTAGCTCCAGCAAACCCTTCCCAGTAGCTCCAGCAAACCCTTCCCAGTAGCTCCAGCAAACCTTCCCAGTAGCTCCAGCAAACCCTTCCCAGTAGCTCCAGCAAACCCTTCCCAGTAGCTCCAGCAAACCCTTCCCAGTAGCTCCAGCAAACCCTTCCCAGTAGCTCCAGCAAACCCTTCCCAGTAGCTCCAGCAAACCCTTCCCAGTAGCTCCAGCAAACCCTTCCCAGTAGCTCCAGCAAACCCTTCCCAGTAGCTCCAGCAAACCCTTCCCAGTAGCTCCAGCAAACCCTTCCCAGTAGCTCCAGCAAACCCTTCCCAGTAGCTCCAGCAAACCCTTCCCAGTAGCTCCAGCAAACCCTTCCCAGTAGCTCCAGCAAACCCTTCCCAGTAGCTCCAGCAAACCCTTCCCAGTAGCTCCAGCAAACCCTTCCCAGTAGCTCCAGCAAACCCTTCCCAGTAGCTCCAGCAAACCCGTCCCAGTAGCTCCAGCAAACCCTTCCCAGTAGCTCCAGCAACCCTTCCCAGTAGCTCCAGCAAACCCTTCCCAGTAGCTCCAGCAAACCCTTCCCAGTAGCTCCAGCAAACCCTTCCCAGTAGCTCCAGCAAACCCTCCCAGTGCTCCAGCAAAACCCGTCCCAGTCTCCACAAACCCGTCCCAGTAGCTCCACAAACCCTTCCCAGTAGCTCCAGCAAAACCCGTTCCCAGTAGCTCCAGCAAACCTTCCCAGTAGCTCCAGCAATTGATATAATATTCTAGATTTCATTTTTAGATGTTTACATTTTAGTTAAAGATTTTTTTTAATGTCTTTATAGTTTCACTAATTCTTATTTAAAAAGTTTGAAATTATTTAGTTTTAGTTATTTTCAGCTTTAATTATAAATGAGAAATGCTCAAATCAAAGTTGGTAAAGAGACATAATTATGCAAATTAAGTGTTAATTTCCTGCTGTTGCTTCCCGTCATAAGAGGCAGAAAAAGCAAAGCAAAGACATTCAGAAGAGTACAACTGATCTAGTACTGTATATGTAGCATTTTTCAAATAATATTGTCAGAGCAGGCCATATTTGACCCAGTGAACTTCATATCTTTCTGTTTATTGCAAAACAGTTTAACCCCTTAAAGCCGCATTTTGTGTGCATATGTTTTCTAAAGCATCTAAATAGATCACAACTCTGCTGATAAACCTGTTATTCACAATCTAGCCTACTACATGTCTTCTATTGTCTGATTGACAGTTTAGACTTTGTTTAGCTAGAAAGGTCGTTTAGTATAATTAACTTCCCAATCCACAAAACCAGAGCCGATCCTCCCTATACGCAGGATACTGCGTAGGGCCCCTAAAACACCAGGGGGCCCCCTTGCTCCAAATATCATTTCATTTTAGTTTAGCTTTTGAATTTGGCCAGTGACAAGGAAAACATTAATGATCATTTATTGTAATACAGTGCTGCGTAAAAACAGTCAAATCAAGTCACGTGAATGTCATAAAGTCTCTTGCTTGAGACTCAAACCAACGAGTTGAAAGCGAGCGAACCGCGGAAGAGACACGTGTTTCTCGAACGCTTTCCGCGAGCGAGATTCGAGACGGAGTGAAACACGGACAAACGTGTTTCAATCATAACCGCTCGAACCCAACCACCGACACAGATTTGTGTACGGCTCTGCTCAAACATCTCAAAGATATAGAAAAAATGTTTGTTTGTTCATCTCTCAATCATCATTGAATTGCATTGCATTAAAGTTATGATGATCATTTAAATATCATATTGGAGATATGGAGTGATGACTGACATATCATTTTATGCCAGTATCTGCTGTACTGTTATAAATATCTCATTGATTTACATTACAAGCATCATAATTTCATCATATAAATATCATCATCTGAATAAAACTGATCTGTTTTTTCCCTCCATATTCTCACTATATCAGACTATGAACCATAAAAGCCTCAAATAAGATGCAAAACACATATGTGAGGCTTTAAAAAGAAAAATATGAATGACTGTATGTTCTTTCAACAGTTATTGAGTCTCAAAATGAAATACACTGACTTTGTACAGCATTACTATTTATGAAAATACCTGAATAAACCCTAATACCTTTCGATCTAAAAGCATCTAAACACAAACACATGCGTCTCAAACCTCACACAGTCTTGGCAGTTGTCTTTTTTGTTCTTTGGCCAAACAATGCCAATGCCAAACATGTAATAAAGCATACAATTACACATTGTGTTTCTGAATAGACTCCTCAGTGTTATTTGAGGTAACATTTTTGAATAATATCCCAACGCTATTTGAATAATAATTATGGCTCCAAATTTGACGTTCATTGAAACCAGTACTATTCCATAATTATCAACCAATTAGGCGACTTTTAACTAGCAAGGCGATGTTCTGGTTGTGATATTAATTTAGATTGTAATACATATGCATGTATTATTTTGGCAAACATCTGCTTTATGATTCGATGTTAAACGGGGACACAACGCTGTGGGTCCATCGAGCCTGTGGGGCCAGATTGAAGAAGCAGAAACCAGGCAACAGGAACCACCAGGTGAAATTCATTGAACAAGGTTTACATAACTCAGCACACACTTGGCAGATCAGAGACATGCGTGAGGTTCCCATTAATCTGAATTGGAACGGCACACATAGCGTCGTAAATTTACTTTTATGATGCCAGGAGGATTTGCAGCTACAATGAACCGTTTTCTGCGCTGCCATATGTACAACAGGAACATTCAGAAGCCAACATGTTACTTTGGGTGAGAGAAGGTATTCCCTGCTTCATTGCATGTTATTACTATACCTAGAAAACTTCAGGGCATCCCAGGACACGTCTCAATCTCTCTCTTCTAACAGAAGTCAAAATGCTCAAGTTTTACTTATGAGCTGATTTTGAAAGACATCGAACTGGACAGATTCCCACATTATTCTACTGAGCGTCTGGCAACTAAAATCGTTTTTGATATTTTCTATTCTGCCACTCCCTGCTTTTAAGGTCACGGGTTTGCTTTCCACCACCTGCGGCAGGCATCTTTTGAAGCCCACCCTGAAACACTATAAGGAAACCATCTGTTAGGACATTAGAGGAAGTCCTAAATGGACAAAGCTGATATCCAAACAGCTCTTCATCTCTAGCTCCCCCGTGTCTCAGCATGGCCCTGCGTCTGGGCTGGAATGAACCGAGGGACCCCGTCCATGCTGGAGGCAAACATCTACAACATCTCAGATGCCATGCTTTAAGGCCAAACATTACAGGCACACGCATTGCTTTAGTATGCATTGGTCAGTTTTGAAAATGTTGGGCTGTTTGGCTTTTCCTAGTGTTTGTTTGTTTGATTGCGCCTTCCTCTAGTTGCATCTGTAGATTTCAATAGAAATCTTTCAATCCGTTTTCTGAAAATGTGTTTTTTCTCCACTTCAGTAGCACTTGCTTGCACCAAAATGTTATATTCTGTATATATTCTGAAGTTTTTTACTGAATGGTTTGTTCATATATCATTCACTTGTTATATAGTTAACATATAATTCCTGAAAACATGGTCAAAAAAATCAATTTTTCCTGACTACTGCAGTATTTATTATTGAGTGATTAAAAAGAATAATCCAAAATCTCGCCAGTAAAACCTTTAAATCTAATATGGCACATGTGTATTTTTTAACTTGGCTTTATCCAATGTTCAGATACATTTTCTGCAAAATTATTAAACTTATATTTAATTACATTGCATATTTAAACATAATATTTCAGAAATACTTGTAACACACAACAAGGTTTTGCAGTTCTTAATGTAATCAATCAACTGTGTAAGTATGGTGACATGTACTAATGATTTTCTTTTACGCTATTCATCTGTAGTGTCTTGCCTTACTAAAAACCTTTAACTATGTTTGGACAAGCTATAGAAGTTCAAGCCAAAATTGCATCGAAGGTAAACTCAAATATGTTTTGTGAAAGCAGATTTCCTTCCAATCAAGTGTTTGTGTAATTGGCGTTGTGCACTTGAAAAAGTAGAAGAATTAGACTTAAGAGTTTCACATGTTTATTTTGGTGTCACTCACAACGCACATCATGACAGACACCGAACCAGAAAGATAATAAAAAACAATTGTAGAAATACAGAAGTGCTTGTAAGAAATGACAGTCAGCTTTTTTAGTAAAAAATAAATCTATATAAATATGCACTCTTAAGAAAAATGGTTCGAAACAGTACCACAAAGTGCTATTAAAATGCTATGTATGACCTCAATGGTGTTATACATAACCTTTATAATGATAGTTTTTTTTAAATATTAATATGTTAATTAGTATTATTTGTATATATTATTTATTAATATCGTTTTTTTTTACCCTCTATATTCCTGGTCTTATAATATATCTTACATATATTATTTCTTATAATATACTTGTCATATCTTATAATATTAGTGTCTGTGGTTTTACATAAAATCAACAACGTGTCAATTTTTTATAATTTTTTTAATGACGTGAAATTGTAGCAAAAATGACAGTGTTCTAGCAGCAGTAGAATACATTAATGAATGACGATGGATATTGAACATAAATGCTTAAAATATCGTCAGAATCCTCTATAATACCTTTAAGTTAATCATTATCTGTAATTTGTGATTGAATGGCATTTCTCTCTGCAGATGATGAGGTTGTAGCATATGAAATGCACAATTGAGTTTAGGAATAAATATGAAAATATGTCCCCTTTCATTTGTTTATGTGAAAACAATTGTTTATAAAGACCAAAAGTAATATGTGAACACTTCACAATGTTAAAAGGAAAAAGTAATAAAAAGTAACGGTATAGCTGGGTAGGTTTATGCAACCCTAGTAATAAAAATATCTAACAAAATGTATCATAAATTCAATATCTTTGTTGCTTAACTTAATGAAGAGGAGGAGAATATCTTTAACTGAATAGAGCTGGTCACACGTACATGTTCTCCTAAACTAAACAGAGAAAAGACAAACCAATTAGCATTTGAAAGTTATAATTTATAGATTTTAAGAAAGAAATTGTTTGCCCGTTGAGAGTGTTAACAGTCTGTGTAAAGTTGGATGAGCTCCAGATCTTCGAGTGTAGCCTCGGTTATGTTTTCACATTAAAATAATAACCACAACAGAAGCATGTTGTGTGAATTAAGTATGTTTTTATTGACATGCAAAATTGTCAGTGCTCATAACAACCGTTATTAGATGAATACATTAATGAATGACAATTGATAATGAACATGAATAAATACATAAAGAAGTAAAACACAAAAAAATATATAGAAACCAAGTTTCAGTGAAACAATCACATTCCAGTCAATATAAAGTCCATTATTTTGGTGTGATTAAGAGCTGATTTTTCTCTGTAGATGATGAGGTTGTAGGATGTGATACATCTGAAATACACAATTGAGTTTAGAGTTAAAGTGTGTTCATGTGTTTATGTAAAAACACTTGTTTATGAAGGCCAAACGCAAAAAAACGCAAGGCCAAAAAAATATAAAACGCAAAAACGCTCACAGTATGTGAGCCCTTCACAATCTTAAAAGACAAAAGAGATAGTCATTGGGATAGTTTTAATATTTTTTTTGTGACTTGGTAGGTTATTCATAAGCCCAAGTAATAATTTAAAAAGTAAAAACAAAAAAATTATCAATTCATTGTCTCTTGTACTTATAGCGGAGAAGAGGAGATAAGTTTCCAAAGCTTAGCAGAGCTACACACACTTAGGCTATATGTGACCAAAACAAATACAAAAATATGAACATGTTTGTTTGGAGACCGGTTACAATTTTCAAGTTAAATTTGTATTTAAATTTAAGAATGCAATCCTTTACCTTTTGAGAGTGTGTTGAACTCTAGAAAACCAGTAATGAAGCGCTTCGACGACAGTTACAGATTCAAAAAACAAAAGGGCGGGAACAAAGAACCCTAAACTCTAACAAAGAGCCATTTTGGCATAAAATGGTTCTTCAGAATGCTATGGTTCTAAATAAAACCATTACTGCAAGTAAAGTGTACCTTAAAATAAATGCAGTTTGTGCTAAATCATATACACTCAGTTCTATACACAAGTGAGCCTTAAAGATGGGTTAATTCTACTGATCTTATATTCAATATAATACAACTTATCTAAGTGCGTTAAGCAAACCTAACTCTATAATACAACAGTCATTTAATTACTAGGAAAAACAACAACAAATCTTCTGCCATGAAAGGTCAACCAAGCACAGAGAGGAATTATTATAATTTCTTTATCAAAATCGTCAGATGACACAGCATTTGTGGGATTTTTGAGTGAGCAGATGGGTTTGATTAATGTCCACAATGTTCTTTCACTTTAAACTGTCAGGGCAAGTCTTATAAAAACCTTCCAAGTTGATGTGAGCATTTCTATTCAAGCTGTAGAAACATATCTAACCTTGTCAAAGCAAACAGTCTGGGTACAAAAGCTGTACATAAAAGACCGATTCTTAGAACCCCAGAACAACGATTTAATCGTTACTTGATGTGACGTCAGACATCTGAAAAAAGTCCTACTGGATGAACTCTTTCAAAATGTCACAGGTGTTTTTACTGATGACCTCACGGAGTTTACGGAGGCGTCGGACGCTGGAGAGGACGATGAAACTGTCTGGCTGCAGCACGGCCATGCCGTTGTTGACGTCCCCCATGATGATGATCTGACCGTCGGAGGCGGTGACGTTCGGACACGGACAGGCCCAGTCCATGTTCTGCAACGTCACCTCCAAGGGCTCGTTCCCGAAGAACTTCAACCCCATTTTCTCATCCTTCAGGATCTCTTCCACGGTGATCAGAGCGTGCCCTGAGTCCTGGTCCTCGGTCAGCTCCGTCATATGTCCCAGAATCACAAAATCGCTTTTGCAGAAGCTGGTCACCATCTTGTGCCGCGGCTTGCACGGCTTGCAGCGATGGTTCCTCGGGAACGGGCAGGTGTCCTCGCAAGCTTCTTTGGTTTTGAAGTTGTTCTCGTTGCCTTTGCAGCCACCGTATACGAACGGTTGGCATTGATGCTGGGATCCGCTGTAAGCCCAGCGAGGTTCGTATGCCTTGCAAGGTCCCTGGTAGATGGGAAGATTGCAAGGAGCGGCGAGTTCGTCCCGACAGGACGACATGCAGGTCTCGTAAGTATCAAAGTGGTTGCGGTTTTTGCTGCAGTTGCCGTAGGTGAAGGTATAGCAGTTGTTCCTCTGGGGGTCATAAAACCAACTCAGCTTTTCCTCCCCACAGTCTTCGCTATCAGGCACCTTAAAGCACTCCTCTGCTGGCAAACGAGTGGAGTTTGACTTGGTGACTGGCTCTTGCTCAACTACAGATAGTGGAAAATGCACTTGGATGGATCCGCCCGCATTCGTGGCCGTGCATGTATAGACGCCGGCATCTTGCAGTTGGGCGTTTGTAGACCACCAGCTGGCCGATGTTGGTGACCACAACGTTCCCATGCACGTGATTGGGTTTCAAGACTACTTTTCCTTGCCCATCCATCTGCTTCTCCCAGGTGATCTCTGGCTTCGGGCGGCCAGCGACTTCGCAAAGGAAGCTGGCGGTGTATCCGACGAACACGGATTGCTGTGACGGGCTGTTCACCAGGACGGGAGCGTGCACGTCTACAGGAGTGGTGCGCTGCAGCGTGGTGGTGGGCAATGCGGTGGTACCTGCCGGGAGAGGACTAGTGTTGGGCCAGGTGAGGTGGAAGCGGCACGTCACCACCGATAAGGAGATGCCTTTGGAGCACGCTTCTGCATCCATGTAGCACTTGTTGTAGTAAGTCATCCCATCCGAGGCGCAGGTGAAGTGGGGCTCTCTCTCGCAGCGGTCACGGCACTTGCACATGGGCTGGCCGTCCCAGATGTCGCACTCGGAGCCCTGCTGAGTGCACATGAACTTGTCGCAGGACGCCTCCTTTGGCATGCCCATGGGCCCTTTCTTGCCCGTAATGTCGATGTAGCGGGCCGCCACACAGCTGCGATTGCCGCAAACATTGGCACAGCACTTTTCGAACGTTTCACATTCCTGAACAAAGCAAAGACAGAAGGCATCATTTTGCATGATATTTCAGTTGCATTCTCTTGATAATCATGATTACACGAATGAAAAGTATACATAACAATAAATTATAATATATGTATATATATATATATATATTTATAAATTAAATTAACAAGTAATGAATGAAATATATAAATGATGAATAAATAAATGTATATATTTGAACATGTATGCTGTACAAAGTAATAAATATATAACAAATGTTGTATGTATATATATATATATATATATATATATATATATATGTGTATATAAATAAAATGGACATTCATGGAAGTTGTACACACACACCCACAGACACACACACACACACACATAATATTGTATGTATACATATATCAATGAAATGGACATGCATGCATGCAAATTATATATATATATATATATATAAATTTTTGTATATATACTACACATGTGTGAATGTATAAAAACATAAAAAATGTACATATGTGTATATATACATAACATTTTAGTATATACAATTAATTTCAATGAAATGAAAGGCAAACCTGATCAGATTCACATTCTCTCGTGCAGGTGCTCATTGCATCAACCCACAAGTTTGGGTTCATGTCGTTTGGACAGATCCCTGCATGGGAATACGCAACTCTTTGCAAAGTCATGCCTTTCGCGCATTGCCTGTCCACTAATAGCAGCAAAAGCTGTCCCGAGACGAAACCAGATCCAGCGAGGAAACAGCATCCACCACATGTTGGAGGGCAGAAATGAGAACTTATTTTGAGGAGTTACGAACCTAATTGTATTGAAACAGCTGAGCCAGAATTGTGCGCCTCCAGCTTCCAAGCAGCAGGAGACAAGAATAAACAAAAATCTCCCAGTGATTCAGAATACTGTGAGTGAAAAGTGAGTTCAGATCTCTGTATTTATTCTATTTAATCGTTTGGACTTCTTGAGCAACAAGGCTATTCTCCTGACCACAAAACTCGCCTTACGCGTTACGACAGTTATGAATTACTCTGTAGTTCTAGAGAGAGGATAAAAACATCTGGTGCAGATTTGGGTTGGTACTGGGACACCTGCATCTCTTTGAAAGTGCTCTAGGCTGCTGCTTTAACCCTTTATCCACGTGATGCGCGCTCGCGTGGGAATTGCGCGCACACGAACCCTTCAACGTACTACATAAGAATCCAAAAGCGTCAGTTTTCAAATATCAGTGTTTCAGTAATGTTATGCCCGTTTAACCAATCACACATGAAATCTCCATCACAAGTGCAATATAAAGGATTTTTGGGACAAACTGCGCGAGGTAAGAAAAGACGTCACAGCTGAGTTATTAATTCGTGATTATATTTAAAAAATACACGCATCTACATGTTCAATCAGACAAATACCGACTGTGCAAACCATCAATGTTATATCCAAATGTGCTATATAACACTGCAAGGGTTTCCCTTTGACATGTGGGTTATTGAATTAAACGTTTATCGTTGAATTTATCAATACGGATCAGCTATATGGCATAAAATCTAACCCTGTCACACAAATCCACCATAAACTTTCTTGAATCGCCAATACCAATATTTAAGGAGTAGCCTAAATATGCGAATAAACAGCCTAATAACAAAGAGATCCATCGACAATGCTGTCGGTACATTTGATCATACACTAAAAGAGACTAGACATACGGGTACTACACAACCAAAGACGCATTCAACTCTCCTTCACAACACTGAAGGCAAAACTCAGGTGCCAGTGATCGCGCGCAGTTGATTGCGACAATTTGATCTAATATTTAATGTTTTTTTTATAGATAATGAGAAAATGAGCAAATGAGAATCATTACAATTACAGAATATATTTTGAGACAAATTATATATATATTAGATTTTCAGTTTTGGCATTTTTTTAATTGAATATATTTTAGTGACAGTGTATAAGTGAATTTATATGAACTGCACAATTTTGCTTATCAAAACAAACAGAATATGGTTTCACATTTTGCTGAAGGGATTGTCTTGAACAATTATTAACCATTTTTACCATTTTAGCTGCATTTGTATAAATACATTTATAAAATTTTATAGAAACAAACCACATTTATGATTTCCCACAAAATTAGTTTTTCCCTGTTCGATATTCCTTTTTCTGGAATCATACATTACTGGAGAAGTTTTACATTAAATGATGTGCATTAAAATGAGGGTTTATCTTAGAACACGTGGAGCTTTCCATAACACCACAGCCTGTGAGTAAAACTCAAAAACTATTTATGCAAAAGCACTAATGCAGATTAATAAAGAGCTACAAGACTCTCATTAGTCCTGCCAAACATGTGAACAGAACAAAGGATGTTTCATTCACAGTGCACTTAAGCTAGTGAGTCACGCCTTAAACAATAAATAAATAACACAAAATAAGTCTGAAAAGGTTGATAATACATTTAATAATTTAAAAACATTTTGACTTTTTATTCTTTGGTTGTTTGTTTGTTTCTTCAATTTATATTCTCAAAAAAAGTTAATTGCACTAAACATCTAAAATATCTAAAATGTATATATAACACAGCAGAACACTGAGCTGCTCATGAGACGCTTCACCTTATTTTACCCCTGTGACCAGAGATTAACTTTAACAGTGCCTCGTTGTTAACTTTAACTGTTTATTTCCTTGTTCTCACATATCGTTCCAGAGAGAAAAAAAACGTTCAGGTTCTCAAGCGTCAAATGAGGACAAACTCTTTATGAATTACACTTTCCTTCTTTTTTTCCTTTCCCCCTTGCATTTTACCTCACTTAAACATCTAGAAATCTCAGACAGTAGACTGACATTCAGAAGAGATCCACTACAATTTGGCCATCAACAGTTATCCATATGATATTTCACGCCTCAGGAGTTTCAATCCAAATATATACCATTACCCGTACCTCTAAAATCAAGTATTGTTTCCTCAAACATTGCAGAGGAAGCGTGTTTGAGTGAAGGTTGAGGAGAGTATCTGGCCTCCAGCAGGAATACAAGGCTTTGATGAGCCGCTTTAACTGCTGGCACACTGATAACACACTGCAACAGCAGCTCTTCTGCGCTCGGCGTGATTGATTGCTCAAGGAGCTGCATTCTTTCACGTACCTGCTTCAGAAACACTTTACCTTACTTGCCCTCTACGGAGGCAATGTGGGATGTTTTTTTTTTTTTTATATTGTAATGGGAACAAAAAGTTAATAAACTCCTGTCAGTCTGAACATCTTGAGTGAGGACTGATGCAGCCTCAGGGTGTGCCATTAAAATAACAGGATAGTTGTGAAAAACCATCGACTGGGAGGCTATAACACAGCAGACTGAACTATACTAATGATCTGAAGACAATCTATATCCACTTTGTTAAGAAATGGTTGACAGTTTTAAACCGATGGACAAATTTAGTTCTTTGGAGTATCCATGACCGTGAAATTTCATTGGAATATTATTGGTTTAAAGATAACAAACCTTCAGAAAGATTTCCCTAGTTTGATCATTATTAATTGAATAAAGTTACACTGATATCTACAATGTAACCGTGTGTAGGCTGTAACGTTTTTAAAAGTAAAGAATGTAAAAACTTTAAATACATTCACCACTGTTTAAAATTGTGGGGTCAGTCTTTTTATGTTTTTGAAAGAAGTCACCAAGGCTGCATTTATTTCATCAAATACAGTACAATTTTTGAAATATTATACTTTCAATGTGAATGTTAAATATAATGGTCACAAACGCGTCGGAGCAAGGGAACGAAGAGACAAGAAGTTCTTCAAATAATATATTTTAATGATAACCTCAGGGAACATGGAGCACAGGTAAGACGAATACTGAATGACGATTAAGACCGGAGTCCGGACACAGAGGCAGGGAAGCACAGGACTTATAAACACTGGGGAAAACTAGATACTTAATGACACACGGCTAGGGACTAATAAACTACTGATGAGAACAGGAAACACCAAATATGGGCATAAGAGGGAGGGAAACACAGGACATAGGGACAAAAGACTGACAATTACTCCCCCCTCCCGGAAGGTGTGTCCCGCGTCGTGCAACATC
>QVTF01006786.1:0-7500 GCA_003573665.1 Oxygymnocypris stewartii
TACCTTACTGACAGCTTGACAGCGTCATTGTTTAATGTGGTATTTTTCATCTGTCTCATTTGGTTGCAAAAGAGACTATACAAGTTCTTGTTTTTTGACTCAAAAATAATGAAAATGGACAGATTTCACCTCTGATGGTCAGGTGTCACACACCGTCACATGCTGATGGATGAATGTGTGAAGAGTGTCAGGTTCATCATTTCTACAGACTCATTCACAATGTCTGTACTGATTATCAGAGATGTTAGTAAGTGTCTGCTGACTCTGAGTGAGTGAGTGAGTGAGTGAGTGTGTGTGTGTGTGTGTGTGTGTGTGGTGTGTGTGTGTGAGTGAGTGAGTGCGTGAGTGAGTGAGTGAGTGCGTGGGTGAGTGAGTGAGTGAGTAGTGAGAGAGAGGTGAGGAGTGAGAGAGAGAGGCGTCGTGAGTGCGGTTCGTGCGCGCGCGTGAGGCGTGGCTCGAGGGTGTGGGTGCGTGGATGCGAGAGCGCGTGCGGCGTGCTCGCGCGCGCGCGCGCGGAGGCGTGAGCGTGCGTGGTGCGTGCGCGCGCGCGCGCGTGCGGCGTGAGCGCGCGCGGCGGGGGGCGTGCGTGCGTGCGTGCGCGAGCGCGGTGCGGCGTGGCGCGCGGGGGCGTGCGTGCGTGCGCGCGCGGTGCGGCGTGCGCGCGCGCGCGCGCGCGGGCGTGCGCGTGCGTGCGTGCTGCGCGCGCGGCGTGACGCGCGCGCGCGAGCGCGTGTGTGCGTGTGCGTGTGTGTGCGTGCGTTCGTGCGTGCGTGCGTGCGTGAGTGCGATGAGTGCGTGGTGCGCGCGCGCGCGCGCGCGCGCGCGCGGCGCGCGCGCGTGTGTGAGTGCGTGCGTGCGTGAGTGCGTGGGTGCGTGAGTGAGTGAGTGCGTGAGCGAGCGCGCGGTTTTTTCCGTTCACTCAGGCTCATCGCCGGCGGTGAGATAATCTGAATAAAGTCTAAATAAAGCATAAAGTCAGCTCAATATCAGTGATGTAAATGTTTCATGACTGCAGGTGATCAGGTCTACTGTAATCTCAGGACCAGAGACTGCCATCAGGATCAGCTGTCTCTTATCTTTGACCATCATATTCATTATTCATCTGCTGGATTCTTTTTGTAAAGAGAGACCTTGGTTTGTTTTTGTTTTTCATGAAATTACACAAATTTAGTCCTGGAATATTGAATCCAGTGTAAATAATGCACGAGTCTTCAGGAGTCTTGCTTTCACTTAACGTTCGACACACACTTGTGGTGCGCTGTTGTGTTCATTGACAAACAATGGCAGTGGATGAACCGTGTAAGAATATTCTTAGATGATGTCTCAGACAGTTACTCCAGAATTGAGGCATGCATTACCACTCACTGATTCTGTACATATTGGATATTTCACTGTAAGCAGCCTGAAAAAGTAAATGAAGTAGGCCAAAGTAATGAAGAGCCACACAACGGCAATAGATAGCCAAACAAGAATACTTAATCCACCCAGAAAACAAACGGATGAATGGTTTTTGCTTGTAAACAGTGCTTGATCTGTACAAATCTGCTCCCATGAAGAAACAAACTCATCTACATTTTGGATGACCTGAGGGTGAGTAAATATTCAGCACATTTACATATTTGGGTGAACATTTCATTTAAGCCCACAAGGAAAATTAAAGCGGCTATAAGAAAATATCTGAACCGCGCACAAACTCAACAGCTAGCCAGCATAATTAAGAGAGGTCTGAATCCAGTCAGGTAAAAATAAATCTGCCTAAGTAGAGTCCTGCTCTGTGATTTGATGTCTCTGCAGCTCATTTCTGTGTAAATGCAGCACAGCCCGGCTCCCACCAGCGCAGTGTTTAAGCCCAGGAGTCGTCGCCTCCTCCTGCGAGGGAGAATCCATTAAAATCCCCCGGGAATAGCGAGGTAGCACAGCTGCCGCCCCTGTGAGGCAGAAAAAGTGTTGTGTTCGCAGATTGTGTGTTATTGTAGCACTTTCTCTTCTTCTTCCCCCCCTTCCTCTCTCATCTGAATATATCTGTGCTATATGCATACGCATATCCTGTTTTATTGTTATGGAAAATGGAACTTGTGCCATTACACAGCTACAACTCATGCAAATGCTACCCAAACTAGCAATGCAACTTTTTGATGCCAGAACAGAAATCAGTCCCCTGCCCCAAACACATAACAATCAAAACAATCAAAAAGTTATATTTACAGAAATATGGTGAGAAAATTTTATGCAAAACATGTTTACATAATTATTAGTGAATGTGTGTGTGTGTGTGTGTGTGTGTGACCCTCTGTGAAATCCAGGCTAAAGTATCAAAATCTAATTAAGAGAGAACAAGCATCAATGTTTGATTTCTACCATTCATTTCACTATAATTTCAATCTTTGACATGACCTTACTCAGTTAATATTAAAGATATAAAGGTAACATTTTCACAGAATGTTCTTTACCATATGAAGGATGATTGTTTTGTAGAAAACAGCAAATCACAAAAAAATGACTTTAGCTGGGTTTTCACAGAGAAGGACACACACACACACACACACACACACACACATATATATAAAGTTGAAAAGTTTACATACCACCTTTCAGAATCTGCCAAAATGTTTAATTAGTTTACCCAAATAAGAGGGGTCATACAAGATGCATGTTATTGTTTATTTAGTACTGATCTCAATAAGATATTCACATAAAAGATGTTTACATGTAGTCCACAATAGAAAATAACAATTTAATTTATAGAAAGGACCCCGATCAAAAGTTGGCATGCGCTTGATTCTTAATACTGTGTTGTTATCTGAATGATCCTCAGCTGTGTGTGTTTTTTGTTTAGTGATAGTTGTTCATGAGTCCCTTGTTTGTCCTGAACAGTTAAACTGTCTGCTGTTCTTCAGAAAAATCCTTCAGGTCCACAAAATCTTTGGTTTTCCAGCATTTTTGTGTATTTGAACCATTTCCAACAATGACTGTATGATTTTGAGATCCATCTTTTCACACTAAGGACAACTGAGGGACTCATATGCAACTATTACAGAGGATTTAAACACTCAATGATGCTCCAGAAGGAAAAAAACATGCATTAAGATCCGGGTGTGAAAACTTTTGAACTTTGTGTGTGTGTGTGTGTGTGTGTGTGTGTGTGTGGTGTGTGTGTGCGTGTGTGTTTATGTGGTTTATGAGGACACAAATTTGTATAATGACATGGGTATGACAGGTATTACAAGGAGAAGGTGATTTATGAGGACATTTTCAGTGTCCCCATAATTTAAAACGCTTATAAATCATACAGAGTGAGTTTTTTTGAGGGAAAATAGAAATGCACCGTCTCCTGTGAGGGCTAAGTTTAGGTGTAGGGTAGGTGTAGGGCAATAGCACATACAGCTTGTACAGTATAAAAACCATTACGCCTATGGAGAGTCCCCATAAACCATAAAAACCAACATGTGTGTGTGTGCGTGCATGCGTGCGTGCGTGTGCGTGTGTGTGTGTGTTTGCGTGCGTAGAGCTGCTTTGAGACTCCCTTCTCAAGCTTTTCACTATTTTATTTGAGAAATACTACCGTCTAATGCACATTGAAACAAAGATCTTTAATTCTAACTGTCAAAATAAAAGATCAGTTTAACTTAAATAAATTATGACAGAAATATATTGATATTGTATACTAACATATAATTCTTATAGCAATAATAATAATAATAAAAAATCATGAAGTTAAATCATAAATGAACTTTAGAAACCATGTGTTAAATCATAAAACAGAATCCAGAAAAAAATAAACATAGAATTTAGGGAAAACATAGAATTTAAGGAAAAATAAAATGAATTTCATGGGACCCTAAATTAAAATGTATCTTACTCTGTGGAGTTTAATTGTGAACAAACAAGTCATGTTATATTCTTTGGTCTAACAAGCATACAGAAATCATTTTCTTCACCATTAAGTTTAAATGAAAATTGTGATAAATATCGATATCATATTATATGGAAAGCCCAAAGTATGTATGTGTAAGTTTTATTTTCTCCCATGAGAGCCGAAAGGTCTCCAGCAGAGTCTAAACAAGAGGTTCACTGATACCTTTGTACAAGACAACAAAAGTCTTATGATGTTCAACAAAAGAAAAGTCATTGAATAAAAGCCAGTGTATCAAAGCTTTCATTTGGCACACCTGATGCATTCATTTCAAGGTCTACAGTTCCCACAGAAGAATAAGAGAAAGGCAGTGAACAAACGCCTGAGGTATATTCAAGCAGCACTTCTTCTGATTCCTCTAGCCTTGAATTTGGTTTTGATTGCTCTGTCAATTACACCAATTTCGATTTGAACATATGTACTCTAACAGTGATGTTTTGTGAATTCAACTAATGTAAAGCGGTATCAAACAGAACCTATTCAAGACATGAATCCTATGAAAACTCTTTCCATCTTGATTTGTGTTCACAGGTTAACATTGTGCAGCATAAGAAAGAATATGATAATAAGTAAAGGCTGATTAAAGAGAGTTTGAAGGGGAGAAGATAGTATCATCAGGTGGAAGATGAATGAGATGTAGAGATATTTTCTCATGGCTTTGTTCTATGATTTTATGACATCAAACTCACACACACAAAAAAAATGCAATTGAATGAATTAATGCAGTAAGTGATTTCTGAGGAGCGCTGTTGATATTTAAAATCCCCAAAACAACACGGCAATCTTGATAGCTCCGCCCCCTGCCATTCACAAATATATTATTTAACACAATCATGTTGTGATTGGTGTGTTTTGGTGCTCAAACTAATTCATTTTCAAGAGTGTTTCTCAGAAATCCTTTACTGCACATTTAATCACGTCAGGAAACCATGTAAAACATTTTAAGGCTACTTAATTAGGTCACTTAATAATGACTCCATGATGTTGAAATTTTGTGAAAAAATGACATTCTTTTAACTTCATTTATTAATGTGGGACCGATGTACGTGATTCAATCATGTCAATTCAGCACACTTTTTTTCAGTGAACTAAGACACTAAGAGAAAAATAAAGTGCTACTATTATGCCTTTTCAAATACTCCCTTTCATGCAGTGTGTAATTTAGCAGTATGTGAACATAAACTTTCTGCAAAGTTGTGAAGCCGACAGTGCACGATAACTAAAGTTATTGTCTATCAAAAAAAAAGAGTCGGCTCGTAATCACCTAAACGAATTGTCATGTATTTTAATCTTATTCTGTTATGGCTGTATGTCACAAAGTAATACATTTGCATAATGTCTGCTCATGGCTGTAATTCGCGCTGTATGCGGTAGACCAATCACAAAGGAGTGTGCTGTCTGACCAATCACAGCAGAGAGGGTTCACGGAAAGGAGGGGTTTAGAGAGACTGATTCTTCGAACTGCTTTGCACGAGTCATATAGGAATCATTTCGAAATGAGGTCAAATTAAAGCACGGTTTTTGAGTGTTTTTTGATCTTGGATGCATGTAAACCTGTTTTAGGACAATAATAAAACAATATTAGCAGCCTTAAAAATTGCATAATAGGGGCACTTTAAGGACTTATCACTGAAATGTACTTTTGGAAACCAAAAATGATTCTATGAATTCACTGCAAAAAAAAATCATTTTGGAACTTTTATTTTTAAGAGAATGTAAACTTTCCAGTTCAAAATGGTTCGTTATAGTGGGAAAGGGCTCTTTAGATTATTAATGGGTTACTCCACCCAAAAATGCAAATTGTGTCATTAATTAAAGCTTTGTTTGTCTTCAAAACACAGTGAATAACACTGTCAAGGCCCAGAAAATTATGAAAGACATCATCAAAATAGTCCATCTGCCATCAGTGGCTCAACCGTAATTTTATGAATGTCTTTCATACTTTTCTGGGCCTTGACAGTGTTATTTACTTGGCAGTCAATGGGACAGTCACAAGTCTACCGGTTCTTATTCAAAATATCTTAAATTGTGTTCCGAAGACAAACAAAGCTTTTACAGGTTTGGAACTACATGGGGGTAAGTGATTAATGACAAAATTATCTTTTTGGGGTGGAGTAACCCTTTATAGTGTCCCTATTATGCCATTTTGAATATTGTCTTTTATCCAGTGTCTAATATAGCTGTATGTGAATGCAAACAATCTGCAAAGTTGTTAAGCCGAAAGTGTAAGATAAACAGTTACTGTCTCCCAAATGAAAGAGTTGACTCTGAACAGTGGAAATGAGTTGTTGTCCCACTTCCGTGATGGCTACACATTACGGGATACACATTTGCATAATGTGCTCCTATGTTGGCCGGCCACGAACAACTTGACCCGCTCTAAAACACAACATTTTACCATTGACTGCTTCTCTAATCTCCAAAGGAATCTCGTGGGATTCGCTAAACACTTGATCCTGAAAGACGGCTCAGTATCCGGTTTATCTGGACCATCTGACTCCACTGAATTGCAACCTGTAAGTATGATAAATAATAGATTCAAAATATGGAAATATGGCAATGGGTGTATTGTTTCCAACAAGCGCTGTATGCTGTAGACCGAGCACTACAGACTGTGCCATCTGACCAATCAGAGCAGAGTAGGCTCACGGAAAGGAGGGGTTTAGAGAGACTGAATCTTACAACTGCTTCAAACGAATTGTTTGAGAATCATTGGAAAATGAGGTGATATCAAATGTATATTTTGAGAAAACAAAAGCATTATTTGACCTTGCATGCATGTAAACCTATTGTAGGAGACTCCCAAAACAATATTAAGAACCTTAAAAATGGCATACAAGGGCATTTTAAAATGTTAATCAGACTAAGAAAAATATGTTTCAAGGACTGATGACTGGAAGGTTTGTTGCGCAACTAAAAATGGTTATTTTACAAAAAATAAAAAACGCTGAAACCTTTATTTTAAGAGTGTATAGTGTTTGTGACTGATGAAATGTACTGGTACACTTGACTTGTACTATTGCACGAGCTCCCCCTGCTTTGTTACTCCCCAAACCTGCATTCAGCATGTTTCATGTGCTCTCAGTTCTCAGCCAAACAGCTCTTCTTTCCTTCCCTCACCAGCTCTGTCTGAGAGGAATCAAGGAGTGCTTTCCCCACCGCAGTTAATTATTCTTTAATGGAGCACTCAATGGGAATAAAAGCAGCCGGCATCAATAATTAAGCAGAAAAACAAAACAAAACAAACATTAAATACAACAACTCTGACATGTTTTTAAAAGAAAGTATCTGGGTTAGGTTTAGCACCAATCCCTTTCTATTTTTGCTTTGTTTCACGACATCCATCCTTCGATAAAATCAAAAGCAGCCTTTTTCCACAACTACAGTAATATTCTCTGACCTGTCTTGTCTGAGGATGACGGTTATGTGCGAAAGAAGCTCAGATTTCATTTCTACACCAACCTCTGTCCGACCCTCGCATGTATCAGGACAAACTCCCTCGAAGAGCTGTAACAAACTCTCTGCCGCATCCACAAACACACATGTTGGCAAGGGAATACAAATTAACCTGAGGTGCCATCAGCAAT
>QVTF01006786.1:10000-26802 GCA_003573665.1 Oxygymnocypris stewartii
GACCTCGACCCCTGCCTGGTATTGTTTACGTCTCTGCTCTGCCTCCGATATTCCTGTTATGCCCTCTGACCATTGCCTGTGTGATTCTGCCTCTGTCCAATAAATATATATTACTGCACTTGGATCCCCTGCCTTTGACCAGTCTTTACAATATCTCTCTGGCATAGTGTAGATTTATTGCCTGAGAACGTCAACACTAATGCGATCCCATGCGTTCTGCAACTCAAGCCAAAGGTTTTTCTTTGAATGTACAACAGATCTGTCCAGTTTATTTTCCAACTCGCCGCAAATGTGTTCGATGGGGTTGAGGTCTGGACTTTGAAGGGCCAGTCCATCCTTTTCAATGCTCCGGCAGATTCCTTCCATCGCTGGTAGTTCTGGCAATAGTTTGTTTTATGGTATTGTAATGGACAATTCAACAAAATCAAATGAAACCTCTTAAATATGCCAAGTGCTCTAACAATTGTGGCCACCACTGCATGTATTTGAATTTCATATAAAACATCCATCCATGTTTATTTGAACATAAATAAACAAATAAATTCAGTGTAATGCATATTTGTCAGTCATACATAAATTAAACCTGTAAGAAACAGATAATAAATAATAACAGATACTAAAAATATTCCATCTATTTGGTTTATTTAAATAATACTAATACATTCATTCAAATAGCTTAGAATCAGCATAAATAAGTTCACTGTTAAAAAATGTAAACGGTTAAAATATGTCTAGCTGTGGAACAAGCCACTAAGTTAAAATATATGAGATTGAAATCAAATAGATTTGATTATAAATATATAAACCTTGTGTCTTTACAACAACTGACTGACCACGTTTTGTTTATGTTAACACGGTGTAATGGATTTTTTACGTGTAATAAATATTTATGTATTTTTTTATTTACCAGCGGAATCTTTTTTTACTTTTTGCTTTATAATGAAGAGTTTTGAAGAGAATAAAATTTTTTGATCACTGAAATTTCTCATAAAAATATCTATATTTGTATTTCAAAGACGAACGAAAGCCGTTTGGGATGACATGACAGGAGTAAATGATGACATTTTAATTTCTGAGCAAACTAGCTTTCTCAGTAATCCTGTTCAAAACAGATAAAAGTTTCTCAGATTACTCTCCACCAGGTCAAATGTCATCTCTGGGATTAACTCTAGCCTACAGTACGTTATCAAAGATCTGCTGGGCATCCAGTAAACCGGCTCCACCAATCCCCCCCTTCAGCCTGTTTGCCAAAGCGTTTAATTACATGTTATAGTCTACACACAATAATGCTGTACTAGCCTCTGGTCTGACCTTTCTCTGATAATCCTGCCCTCCAGAAACAGCCTGCAAATCCTCAGCCAGAGACACCCCGTTCCTCAGTCCTGCTGCTGGACGGATGGGTGTCTCTTTTGAAGACAAAGGGCTTCATCATCATGAAATTCCTCCTCAGCATTACAGAGCTCAGTGAGTCTGTATGGACCACACACATGCTGTTGTATCTGCAGATCTGTAGACGAGCATGACTTCTTGAGGTGTAATAATATCATAAGTAGAGAGGACATTCAAATAAAGCTGCATCGTGTTTCTATGAGTGGAAGTCAAACACCTCGATGACGCAGCTAAACTCTCACAGAAACAATGGGATGTTTTTGGGGGGGTTTGAACCACATCAATGTAAGCTAAATCTGAAACCAATAAAAAAACATGAATTAAAATAAAAAATCTATAACTAAAAAAAAAATAAAAAAATACAATAAAAAACTAGAAATACTAAAATCACAAAAAACATTATTTAAAATAAACATTACCTGAAAAAACTCTAAATCTAAATAAGCTTATTTTATTTCAGTTAGATCATAGTTCATGCAGTTAGTTCATTAACATTTGTATATTTTATTTAAGTTTAACTTTAATTATTAAGTATTAAAATAAACAAACTAAATAAACTAAACCTAAAACTTTATAAAAACTATAAAAACATAACAAATAATAAATATTACTAAAACACACAATAAAATTACTAAAACTTGAAAACAGATATAATGTACTAATATATATACATATTACAAAATTGTAATATATATAACAGTATGAAATGACTAATTAAATTCAAATTAGTATTTGATAATTCAATTCAGATCTAATTCAACACATTAACACAAACTATAATAATATATCAATGATGCTAAACAGCATCGTATTAAACAGCTGCACCAATGCAAACAGAACAATGTACCATAACAGTACAATATCATTTCTAATAATTATTTGATATGTATATATCATTGTTTTAATACTTCTCTTAAGAAAAACAAGTAATATTATTACATACAGTGGCTTATTTTTGATAGATATAAGTTTATTACAGAATTATTTGACTATTCATTGTCGAGTTGAAGCCTCTATTAAACGGCTTTGGTTCTGAAGGATTGATATGCTTCTCTGTTTAATGTGGCGCTCTGCTCTCTCAGCGGGAAGCTTGTCCAGTCTTTAGCTCAATGTGGGTCGCTGGGTTTGGAAATTCCCCAAGCAGCCTGACAAGTTCACTGGGACGGCCAATTTATCCAACAACACAGAGCCCGTCTTCATATGAATAAAACATCTGTCTGCACTGTGAGGCCGAAGACAGCAGAACAAGTAACACAACCAGACGTGTCAACATGAAGCCCAGACGTGATTTGATTCTTTCTTTGTTTTCCAGTCAGATTGTACTTGACACAGAGAAGAGACTTCAGGCAGCAATAAGCACCATTACAGAATGGACCGTTTTAACAGACACAACACATTATTCTCCAGCATGATTTGAGACGATCTTGTGCTTCAGTACAAAGAGTCACATGATCAAAGTCATCTGAATGGTGACCAAGAAACAGAACAGAATACACGATCATCAAACCTGTTTATGTCCAGGTTTAAATTAGATTTGGATTGAATATGGTTTAATGTGTTAAAGAGTTTTGAGCCACTGTGTATATCATAATATTAACACATTCAGTTAGCTTTTAGTTTAAAAGTTTTGGTTTTCCTTCAATTTTTTTAAATTTACATTTAAGAAATTATTTTGGGCTTTTGTCATTTTTACTTTTTAAAAATATTTATTTACATTAATATACTATTTAAAATAATTTATTACAAATATTAGCTTAAGTTTCAGTAATTTTGAGATTTTTATTTTTTATATATTTATTAGATTTTTTTTACTTTTATAAATTCAATATGCATTAATATATTATTTAACATAATTAAATAAATACAATATTTAACTTTATTTTATTCCAGTTTTAATTTTAGTACTTCAGCAAAACCTTTATTTCCTTTATTTTATTTCAGGTAAAGTTTTTTATCTAATATTTATTTATTATTTCAGCTTTATTTCAATGGACAAAAATGTAATGTAGGATTTACTTTGTACTGTGAAAGTTACAAAAAGTGAATTATGAATTTTTCAAACAAATATGGTAAATAATAAACAGTAAAAATGAACTATTAAAACATTTGTAAAGCTTTGTAACACTGTCACATAAGATACACACGTTAACATTATAATGCGTTTGTGTATATTAGAGTTGTAATAAGTTTAATAATGAAACTATCTCTCGTATATAAGAAGGAAAGGAGGTCTCCAGACTCGAGGTGAAACAGAAAGGCCAGACTATATGAAGACGGCTGCGGGCATCACATTTGCACGAGGCACGAGGTTGTTTCTTATCTGTTTGGAACGGCACATCTGTTCAAAACAAGCCGATCAAAAAGCACCATTTAAAGAAATGCAATCAAAAATGTTTAGTTTGCCGTGACAGAGACGCTGCCTTCATCTTCAGCTGTGCAAACACAGGCTTTCTTCCAGCTCGCAGGAGACAAGGAGAACGCGACAAGGCCTCCATGCTTTGTGGAGATCACAATTATTGTCAACCATGTGTGAAAATATCATGTTTGTGAAGAGCTGCTACCTGTGTCTCCGGTAATAAGTTGACTGGCAAAGAATAGAGCCAAGTGTTGGAGTGAGCCAGCAGACGTGACACAGACGAACACAAAGACAAATGTGACTGAGACTTCTGGAACAATGAGGAGATATTTCAAAACTACTTCAGAGCGTCTTCCTGCACACACTGACTCGGAAAACACATCCAAGAGCTTCACACACTTCAGTTCGGGAAAATATTTACCCGCCAGCTCCTAAACAGCACACATTCATACTTATATCACTTACCTAAACAGTCAACATTTCAGTGGCTTATAATAATAATAACCCAAGGAGGTCTTGGTCACAATTCACACTATCAATAAGTATGACTTCTGTCTCAAACAATTTCTAATGTGCTGCTTATTAATAGTTAGTAAGGTAGTTGATAAGTTTAGGTATGGAGTCGGATTAAGGGATCTAGAATATGGTCATGAAGAATAATAGTAAACAGCCAATATGCTAGTAATATAAGCAAGTAGTTAATAGTGAGAATAGGCCCATAACTAAACTATTACCAAGGATAAAGACTAAAAGCACCTCTTCAGACAAAAAAAAACCCCGTAGTTTTTCTGACCAGAATATATTCTAAATAATATTAAAATGTATATATATTGAAGATATATTTCAGGGGCAAGAAAACACATTTTCAATCTTACAGTATAGCCCACAAATGCAAATGTGGATGGAATAGATAACAAATAAGTGTTTTCTTCAAATGTGACATTTGTGAATGTATTTTCTTGAAATATATGGAACGGCAAAATATATTTTTAAATGGTCATATTCATGTTTTATATATATATTTTTTTAAATACACAAGAAATTAAAAAAAAACATTAATCGAAAATAGATTTACGCAAATATATTTTGAAGCATATTTGAGAATATTTTTATTTTAATATCTGTATTTTTTTTGCCATATGGGAAGGCTCTCAAAAACACTTTATTCTGACATAATAAATGCTGCAGAAATTAGCACACACAAAATAATGACACAGTTACAAGGTGTGTGTAACTCAAACTGCATTGATAAATAACTCCAAAATAATCGTTATTAACAATAACTGACATTACCAACAATCTACAAAGATAAAAGACAGGAAATGCTATGCATTATGAACAAATTGTTTAATACAAAATATTTAAATATTGTTAAATAAAAACAATAAAATGGCTTTAAATAAAAAAAATCTGCAAATAAAATTTGTTTCCCTGGGAATGCATGAAGTAACACTCAACACAAGTACACTTTAGCATAATTTTAAAAAGAGTATGTATTGAAGAATTAATGTACATTATAAGAGTATACATGTGTTAACTGCATGAAATGTTTTAAACACTTTGATGAACGTTAATTGCAATTCAATTAAAATGTATTATAACATGTTATACTTAAATTTAGTTGAACTTAAAAGTACATTTGTTTGTTTGTTTGTTTTAGCCAGTAATCAAGTTCTTGTGGTTTAGTCAGTGTACTTTAAAGTAAACTAGACATTATTACAAAAGTGCTCTTTTTAAAAGTGTACTTAAGTGTGTTACGAAACAGTCATTAAAAGTGTCTCTAAGTCACTTAAGTGGCCTTTTATTTAATTTCCTTTTCACAAGGTTGCTTAAATGTATACAAATAATGTAAACGTACAATTAAACATGGCTAATGCTAACAAAAACGCTAATCAAACTAACATTAAAATAGATGACAAAACTGATTTGCACAAACTCAACGAGACTTAACAGCTGATACGCCACCAAAGCCTTTTCAGCACAGCTGGTAATTGTGAAACGTTATCAGTCTGAAGCGAGATGCGTCTTCATAGAGCTCTGCTAACGTGGACTAAATGTCACGCTAAGCTAACAGTAGTCAATTGTATGGCTCTTTTGATTAAGGTCGGTGCTTTTCAAAAGAGCTGCCTTGCATAGATATTTTGGTGGCTTGCTCTTGCGGTTACTTTGAGATCTTCATTCAACCTCTACCGACTCACAATTAGATCACCGCAAACTTTTATTGTGCTGATATGAATGATGTCGCATTAGCATTTCATAATTCGAATTTAAGGAAGGGTGACTCCCTCATTGTTTAATTAATTTAACGCACATCAGTTTCAAATATCAAGATATAATAAGATATATACAACAAGCGTAGCTATATGTTAAGCATTCAGGCATAAATGGATGTGATTTAGGTTGTCCAGCACAATCATCAGCTGAGGAGAAAGCACCAAACAGAATAGCAATGGAGTCTCCACTATCACAGCACACTGCACAGCGCTGATTAGGCACTGATTATCCTCATATTCCCCTCGCAATGTCTGATGACATTATGACAGGCAATTTTCACATTCAATCTTCACTTCGTGAAGAAGAAAAACTGCATATTCATTTAAAGTCATACTCTCAATTTTCTATTCTATCATGTGCTCATAAAATAGGGTTCTTCCGTGGAAACTAACACACCATGACTGCCCCGGGTCCTGTTCGTTCACTGCTTTAACAAATACCAATCCATGTAAGAAAGTGAAGCAATTTGCATGAACAGTTAGCCAACACAATTTACCCCTTCTGTACAATAGAAATGCTCAAATAGATACATTATCCCAAGAAGCAAGGCACAAAGAGAATTATGGAGTAATGCAAGAATCTCCTGTAAGTCCAATTTCTGATGCGTGGATATGAATGACTGTACAATGAAGGTCAAAAAATTATGGAAGCCCGTTTCCGGCAATGAAAAAAAAATTGAAATTGCAAAGTCAGCTGTTTGCGTTGCTATATCTTTTCTAACTGATCAGACTTATGATTTTCATAAAACTGAAGATTAAAAATCATAAAAATTCCATAGACATACACTGACGGAATGTTCAGATGAGCCAAGACTATTCAAACTCCAACTGTCAAAAATTCAAATCTACACAGACTGAAGCCATTTAGACTCAATCAGACTTCCCTTCTATGTACTATTTCTATCCCATTCAAACTAATTTACGCGTCCACTCTATCTAATTCTATTTCTAATCTATCAAAATCATGCTAGCAACATGCTAATCATACTAGCAACATGCTAATCATACTAGCAACATGCTAGCAACATGCTAATCATGCTAAAATTATGCTAGCAACATGCTATTCATGCTAGCAACATGCTAATCATAATAGCAACATGCTAATCATGCTAGCAACATGCTAAAATCATGCTAGCAACATGCTAATAACGTTAGCAACATGCTCACAACATGCTAATCATGCTAAAATCATGCTAGCAACATGCTATCAACATGCTAATCATGCTAAAATCATGCTAGCAACATGCTACCAACATGCTAATCATGCTAGCAACATGCTAGCAAAATGCTAATCATGCTAGCAACATGCTAATCATGCTAGCAACATGCTAAAATCATGCTAGCAACATGCTAGCAACATGCTAATCATGCTACCAACATGCTAATCATGCTAGCAACATGCTAATCAATAAAAGGTCAGACTTTCTCAAGCCAACTTCAAAGTTCACAAACTTTTTCTGTGGAATTGGACTAGTTTTACATCTTTTTATCTCACAATTATGACTCTTTATCTGGCAATTAGTTATAAATTCAAATCATGCTATTCAAACTCTTTTTTTCTTTCTCGATTCTGCATTTATATACAATAATTCTGAATTAATATCTCACAATTCTGGATTTTTTTATCAGAACTGACAGCAGATGTTTAGAAAGAGCATAGGTCATTTTTTTCAGCAAGCGAATAAAAAAAAGCAATTTTTCTCTCACAATTCAGTTCACAATTCAGAGTTTAGATCTCGCAATCCGTTGTTTTTCACTATAGAATACAAAAATTATGGTAATTGTTTACATATTGCAATTTTTCTTGGTTCTTCAGTATATTCAGAAAGTCAAAATTGTGAGATGTAAACTCAAAATTGCAAGAAAAAAGTCTGAATTGGTGGATTTTAAAAATATACTGTATATATAACCTTTTTATTATAATTTTTTCATCCTGTGGTGGAAACAAGCTTCCATAAAACATGGCCAGTGTTGTTTCTGAACATCTGTAAATGACAGCGTCTCAGGGAGGATCTGTAATCCCGGACAATTACACTGTGTACATAGACATCTTAATTTCCCTACATATCTTATCTCGTTTAAATAGGCAAGGCTGTTCATAATAAGACATATGAACGGAGAACCGATAACCTCTTCCTCTCGCCTCTTCCATCTAATCATAGTTAGCCACGCCGCCGTGAGGAACATGTGCCGGAGACGTGCCTCTCGTTCACCCACTGTCCCTCCAGCAATTACTGTTCTGACATATCCACAATGGCCCTGTAATTACAGCACTCATATTCATCCACCGAGCCTGCGGTCTGAATGTGGATCCCAGCCTCATGTAAAACAAGCCCATAATAACATATGTGATGGCTAATAAACTGTTAGCATTCAGCTTTGTATGTGTGTGTCATTTCCTCATCTTCATTCCATACTGCGACAAAGAACACAAGCAATGGTTTCATTAAAGAGATAGCGCACACATAAAAATAGACATTCTGTCATCATTTACCAACTCTTCATGGCATGCCAATGCTCAAAACACTCTGTGTGTGTATCTAGTATATATCAAAATACTCTGTGTGTGTATATATATCAAGTATATCTTCTGAAACCATACCCTTGTGGAAAAAAGTATGCTTAATTGTGTTGAATGTGCACATTCATGATTGTTTCTTAAGACACTTAAGTACACTTTTAAATCATTGTTTAATAATATGTTGTTGTGCTTTAAAGAAGCACTTGTTTTGATGTTTTGACAAACTAAAGCACTTGTAATGTACTTGATTATCATTCAAACTCTCGTTTGTTTTTATATTAAAGTTAATATATTTTAAATATATTAAATTGCATCTTGATCAATAGAGATGCGTAATTACAAATAAATATTTTTTAGAGAAAAGTATCAGGGAATAACATTACATGTGGTACATACTTTTGTATGGTTTCAAAAGACTTTGAATAAAATGCCCAAGTCATATCAATACACCTTTAATGATACTTTTTTAAAATACACTTTCATTATAGGTTTATTTTCCATTTTGGGACTTGAATTTTAACACCATTTACTGGTGGTGTTAAATATTCCCTTCCACCATTCAATTTCATTATATGTAAAAGAGCAGCCTCGACATTCTGCTAAACATCTCCTTTAGTCTTTCACAGAAGAAAGAAAATCATACAGTTTTGGAATGCCATGATAATTTGTCCATGATTGAAGATCATTTTTCGGTGAACTGTCCCTTTAAATTTCAATCCGGATTGATCTGAAAACAATTTTCTCAGCATCCGAGAGCTGGAAGAGGAAATCCTGCAGTATTTTGTCTCCTTAGTTCTCTTCCTCATGTTGATTAAATAAATTAGGGTGAGGTTTGTGGCATTGATCCTGTACCTCAGGTTCTTATCGAGTCTGTGAGAGAGGAGTGCTCACTACCCAGAATCCCTGATTTTGATGAACCTAAATGGGTCTGTCTGTGCTGATGAGGGACTAAGACTGTTCTCGGCACAAACACACTCTTAAAAGCACCTTTGGTGATTGGCTCCCCTGATGAGACAGACGATAAGAGTCTTACGGGAAGCCAGACCCAGGTCTTCCTGGCCCATTCCCAATCTGATGAGAAAAAAGGTGACCGCCGGCCACAAACTATGGGGGAAAACCGTATAGAAGAGATTTTCAGTTTTTGTGCGATTTAATCAATACAAGCTCATTGAAAATGTCCAGTGAGTGGCACTAAAAGCATGTTCAGTTTTATCAGAAACTGATGAACTTTAATCTGGCAAAGTTGGTTGTTGTACATTTCAAAGCCGTTCTCAACTGAAGCGTCTGGAGATTAGCGCTAAAAGAATAATACACAATTGCATTTGAAAATAACACCTGCAGCTATTATAAACTGACCTTAAACCGAATCGATGGTGTCAACAAAAGCAAACTTGAGATAAAACGTTGTTGAGCAACCATCCCATTTTAGCCTGCTTATATCATGACTTGTGTTTCACACGGATTGCGAGCAATGCTGCATCAGGTGCGCTACTGAGCAAGTTTACCATGTCATAAGTCGTGTTTATTGAGCTGGTTATGTGGTGCAAACACCACAGTGTATTAGTTTACCAATCATGCACTGTGGTAAAAGTGTATTGAGGTCATGCAATAGTATTGTGCAAGGAAGCATGCAAAATTAAGTTATTATTAATCGATAATCTGCCCCTGTAATCATAATTAGTGTGAAAAGGAATAAAAGTTGTAGATTTTTTACTGCAATTTGTGTTCATTTCAGTTCGAAACTGCAGTCGATTGTAAGTTCTGGAGCTCTTTTTTACATTTCTTGTCAATTTTGTATTTATTGTCAACTACATTTGCTATTTTTCCTTCACTGGAAAACAAAAGATGATGTTTAGCAGAATATTCGAGTGGTTTTGGTCCATACAACACCAGCACTATATTGTCAATCTCCCGAAGCCATGTGAAAGAAAGTAGTACAGTTTCAGAACAACATGAGCAGTGTTGGGGAAAAATTACTTTTAAAATTAATGTACTACAATATTGTGTGCAATATAGTGTATCTCCCTCAAAAAGTAACTTATTTCGTTTCATAGTTACTTTTTTTGAAAAGTAATGCATAAAATAACTTTACTTTTTCTTATCCGGGCTGGGCTTGCTTGTTTGTTTTTAATATTAAAAAAAGTTCTGTTTTTGATGAATATAAAAGCTCTTTCACACCAAAAGTTAACTGAATAAGCCTCAGTAAGGAAAGAAATGTAAATTCAGGCTCAAAAAACTTTTCAACTGTGCCGTCATTCTGGATTGCATTAAGAATAGGATGCAGGAGTAGAAAAGCGCTCTGCAGCAATAAAAGATAATTAAAAGAAAGAGAAAAGAAGATCAAATGTTATGTTTATCTTAAGTCATTTTGTGCTTATTAGTATGGCTGAATTGGGATCAATCAAAGTTAGCAGCAAAGACTTTATCACCCAGTTTCTCAGACGAGGCTTGAGCCTAGTCCTAGACTAACATTTTAATCTAAGCTGTTTCAACAAAGAAATTTGCACTGATTGATCTTAAAATATAGCAATGCCTTTGTTTTGTCTCAAGATGCACACCAGTAAGGTTTTTTAAGGCACGTTTATAAAAATAACTTAAGTGTCTTAATTGAACTATGGCCTAATCCTGGCTCAGTCTAAGCCCTGTCTGTGAAACCAGGCTTATACGTTATACATACACATTACATACCTGTACATACAGACATACATTATACAATATGTCATTAAAGACATAAAACAGGATTAAAAACAAAGGATATTTGTGATACTTATCATTTATATATATATATTTTATTGCAAGTTTGCATCATATTCTGAGTTTGCATTTCACTGTTTTTATTCATTTTAATGAATACTGAATCTGTTCACACAGCGAACACAACGCTCTGCACTCACTGATGATTTCTCTCAACATGGGGACAGGAGAGCTGGCAGTCAATAAATGGGAAAACAAAATAACTGGCATTATTTATTTAAAAAATGAACTGTAAAAGTAATGTGTCACTTTACTAGTTACTTGAAAAAAAAGTAATCTGATTACATCACTCTTGTTGCTTGTAATGCATTACCACCAATACTGAACATGAGGGTTAATAAATGATGACCACATTTTCATTTTGGGGTGAAACTCTCTGCAGCTATTACATATTTTATTTCCTTATGTTCCTAATGAGTACATGAAATTTGCCCAGAGAAAATCATCAGTCAAACCTCATCTGAAGAGTGACATCTTGGCACCAATTTCATTTTGTTAGAGAGAATCAACGTCCCACATAGTACGATTGAGAATTACTAAACCCACTTCAAGCAGCGAAGGCCTAGACATTTACATATCTTAGTGAATATATTTCCGACACTTGGTTTCACATAATGACTTGCATCCTTAGAGAGTTCCCCGCACTGTCAAAGTGGGTTGTCTATTGGTTATGTACATCACCCAGGAGATGCAATCCATCTACGCTGATTTTCATTTCACTGGATTTCTCCTTATATTGTGAAAGAGTTCCATTTTTGCAGGGCTTAAAGATTATAAATCAAGGACAAGAATTAGCCATGGGCAACTTTAGGCTTAAACCTCAAAAAGCAGAGGTGCCATCAAACAACTTCCTAATGGAACAGGGCAAGAAGGCAGAGAAACACCAAATCTCCAAATGTCTAGAGGGTTACTTGCTCTCATCTTATTTGCGTGTGGCAGACGGCATCTGTGTTCAGACTCAGAACAGACACATATTTCAACGATCATCAGTTGGGAGTGAACATGACTGCATGACTTCAGTGGCACCTGGTGGAATTCATGTTTTTTATTTGTTTTTGTTTGCTCGTAATGCATTGGTAATATTTTGACACTACAACAGGAGGATTTTTGTATTAAATCACAAATGTTATTATTGTATAATTGTTACATTTTTTTTTAAATCTAAAAATTCTAAATTATTTTGTAGACAAACGGTTAAAAGATTTGTTAAAGTTTTGAAAGAAGTCTCTTTTGCTTATCGAGGCTACATTTATTTGATCATAAATACAGTAAATTATATTATATTAGATTATATTACTACAATTGTAATTATTTTAAAATGGAATTTATTCCTGTGAACAAAGCTGGATTTTCACTGTCTTCAGTGTCACATCATCCTTCAGAAATTATATTAATATGCTGATTTTCTGTTTTTTTTACGACAGTACAATAATTGTATAATGTTACAAAAGATTGCTATTTAATGTAAATGCTGTTCGTTTTAACTTTCTATTCATCAAATAATCATAAAATGAAATATATCTCACTTAATTTTAAGAGAAAATCTGCTTTAAATATTAATAATAAGAAGAACCATTAATAATAATTGAGCACCAATAATAGCTGATAATTATAAAGCAGCAAATCAGCATATAAGACTGATTTCTGAAGATCATGTGACACTGAAGACTGGAGTTATGATGCTGAAAATACAGCGTTGACCACAGGAATAAATTAACGTATTAAAATATGTTACAATAGAAAACAGTTCTTTTTAATTGCAATAATATTTCACAAAATAAATGTTTTACTCTATTTTTGGTCAAATAATTTAATGCGCATAAGAGACTTAAACACTGAGTTATTCCAAACGTTTGACAGGTTAGCGTAGGCTGCAGCAGATATATATCTGCTATATATATTTATAAAACAAGCCTTCATCATATTTCTTTCAGGGTTTTTTGAGAACACAAAATGAGGTCTGTTTTTAGGTTTGAGAACTTTATAATCCTCTTTCTGTAGTGGCGTGCTGGCACATCACAGTATGTTGGGAGTTTGAGTCTGTGCCATTTCATTGGTGGAGAGCTGACGTAGGGGAAGAAAGGGACTGTTGACTTGATATGCACGTCTGCCACTGTTTCCTGGCAGTGGCTCTCAGTATATTTTGCATCATAGTTTAAAGTTATTTTCAAGTGGAAGTGAAAGGGCTGCTGCGAGGTTTTCTTTATAGCAGTTTCAGCATCCTGTCACTTTGGCTCTGACTCCAACTCAGCTGACTGCACTTGTTAAAACAAGCCATCCAAACAAACTTTCTCTCATTTATGAATAATGGTGCCAAAAAGCAAAGGGTTGACTGACAGTGTGATCCAAGACTGTACTACAAAGATCTGTTTTATAGAAACGGGAAGGATCTGTGGCTCTTCGGAGCTGATTCTAATTTAGATCAGATTGTTCCTGCAAGATTTCAAATGTGATCCGTTTCGAAGATTACATTTGTGGGGCTCAGTGAGGTGTGACAATCAATGAAATGTGAAATAACCACATGTGTTCCTGTGGCACAGTGGTTAGAGCATTGCGTTAGCAGCGCAAAGGTTGTGGGTTCGATTCCCCGGGGAACACATGTACTTACAAAAAATGTATAACCTGAATGCACTTGTAAGTCGCTTTGGATAAAAGCGTCTGATAAATGTAAATGACTTGAGGAATAATTTACCAAAAAATGAATCACCCCTCATGTCGTTCCAAATCCATATGTTGTTATATTTTCCATAAAACACAAATGGAGAAATGATGATAACATGCACTGAATCCATGTATTCACTCTAAAGTGAAAGTTTATACCAGCCTGCACATTCAAGCTCAAAATAATCCCAATTCACACGGATCGGCAAAATGACTAAACCCTGCCTGGTCTCATGGCATTCTCTTGGGCATTTACCTGGTGCACTTTTTAGCGAGACACGAAATACGTACCAATAACTACATATCACTGCAGTTTCCAAAAGAAACAAACACTAGAGGCATTAAAGCTCTGACACCTTTTACTCCTTTTCACACAAATTTACATAGTTTTGATTAATAAAGAGTCATTTTCGCTCAATTACTTGAAGAATATCATGTTACGAATTCAAAACAATATTAATATGCTGGGATTTTTTCCCATCAAATCATATTGTCAAATTTGCGGATGACACCACGGTGCTTGGGCTCATTAATAACAATGATGAGACAGCATATAGAAATGAGATACAACACCTGGCATTATGGTGTGTTAACAATAGCTTGGTTCTTAACATTAAGAAGACCAAGGAAATTATTATAGACTTTCACAAAGCTGGACAATACAAACACTCTCCACTCTCTATTGGTAATGAGGTGATGGAGAGAGTGACAGAATTAAAATTTCTGTTGGTACTGTATCAGAGGATTTGTCCTGGAGCGCTAATACTGCCTCAGTTGTAGGAAAAGCCCACCAGTGCCTGTACTATATGAGGAAACTGAACCGTGCCAAAATTCCCAGGCAGCTAATGGTGAATTTTTACAACTGTGCCATTAGCAGTGTCTTATCTTATGGATTCCTAGTGTGGTTTTCCAGCTGCACTAAGGCTGACCAGCAGGCACTTCAGCGAGTGGTTAGAACAACGGGAAGGACCATCGGAAATACTCTTCCGGAGATGAGCACCATCTTCACCCCTCGCTGTCTAAGATGTGTGCAAAACATCCAACACCATCCAGCACATCACTTGTTTCACCTGCTGCCCTCAGGTAGAAGATACAGGTCTATACGCGCTAGAACAGCCAGACTGACCAGCATCTCCTTACCCAGAGACAGTGAGGCGCTAAACAGACGATCTCCCTCCATTCCTGCCCATATCCGTAGGCACACATTACATAACACCACAAAAATAACTGTGACTGGACTGTAGCACTTTGCTCTTTGTTACCATTGCTATGCAGTGGGGATGCTCTATCAATAGTTCAATATCAAAAAATAAATACATTTTAATAATAATAATTAAATAATCTAAAGAAATTGTGATCCTGATTAAAATACAATTTATCGTACAGCCAATATATCGGAAATATAACCAATGAACCCGAATCAAACTGAATCTTCCTGGTATGAACTGCTTGTGTGAAAAAAGGAGCTGCATGAACATTCTTGATAATATATAGAAATAATATATTTATTTTTGTGTTTCAAAGTACAGACAACAGCATGAGGCTTTGCAAAGGCATAAGGACATGCAAATAATATGTTGTTGTTGTTTCAGGTGCAGGCTGTCAATGCCAGTTTAGAGGTACACTTTTACAGCAACAATTTGTATCTTGAAATTTGAATTTATTGCATGTCATATAATACACAAAAATCTAACTCTTTAGCAATCAATTTAAAATACAATGTTGATAATAAGATTCAATTATTCAAGCAGAAACTACATCAGGCAAAGACTGATCAATGCAAATAAGATGGATGTGGAAATGACAATATTCAAGCCTCATTGTATGAATCTCGTCAATGCTTACGCTCATTTGAATAGCTAATGCTGGTAACAACACTGGAGTGGAAAGACCAAATATGAGGCCGTCTGAAGGCTGTTTTTGAATTCCTCACTGCTGAACTGAATCCAGAGAGGAGGGAGAATCCCAAACATCTCGGCACATGCTCGGAAATGAGCCGCGCTCTGGAGAGGGCCGACTCTTCTCTCACCCTATTCATTTGCATCATTCTGAGAGAGGAACGCTGTTATCATTCCAATTCAAGTAATTAAAACATCAGTCTGTGCCACAGATTTCATTTTATTCCCACTCTGTTTCCCACGCAGGCTTTGGTCTCCAAAGCATCAGCACATAACAAGCCAATTTCCCTACATCAGCTTATATTCACATCTGATTCAGTCGCAGTGCTGTTGGGAGCCGGAACAAGGTCTCAGTTCACAGAAATCTAAATAACGTTATGACGCTTGGCGCAAACCTCATTTATAAACCAACGCCTCGGCTGAATTTGATTACTTTTGTCTTTGTTTTGTTTTTTGACTTGGCTTTTCCCATTTCAAAAAAATAAAATAAGAAAATAATAAATAATAAGAAAAGAAGCACGTACAGAATAAAAACCTATTTGGAAATGCAATTTTGATGTTTAGAGGAACGATTACTGAGATGCAGCTTGTTATCGTGCTAAAGTACATGGAGTGAAAACGCATGAACACTGTGGATGCATGCATACTACTGGATACACAGTTAATGATTGTCTTAATTAACTTTTCTAATTAACTTGATAAGATGAGAGTGATCTTGAAACCAACAAGGTTGAATAAGTTTGTTTCACATTACTGTGTCATGACAGGCCAGTCAAAAAAAATAAAATAATTGGTGATTTTTAATCAAGGTCTGCCTTTAAAGTCACACCAGAGGTGTTCAGCTGCTTTCTGCAGACCAGTCAAGTTCTTCCACACTGACTGAATCATCATTTCTCTTTGATTCTTGTCTTATACACAGAGACACTGTCATGTTAGAAAAGAAAAGGGTA
>QVTF01006787.1:0-26844 GCA_003573665.1 Oxygymnocypris stewartii
AGACAAATTAAGATCTCTAGGATTTAAGAATAAATTTCACATTATACGTAATAGAGAATGCTTCTGAAATGGGGGTAAATCTTTTTTTTTTCAATACGTTCAGTACTACTTTAATAATTTTTTAGCAATACTATATATATATTTTAAGACAGGCCTACCATGAGCTCTGAGACAGTAGATTCAATAAGTTACAGTAATGTCAGGTGCATTTGTAAAAAATAGCGTTTAGTTAATTAATTCCTAGTTAATAGCACTACTCATAATTCTGAGGAGAGATCTAGCAATCCGAGACATCACTGGTTCAACAGCAGCTCTTCAGTCCCATTGCAGATATATCAAATCAAGCCTCAATACACTTATGAAGGGTAGTTGTTGAGGGAGGAATGAAAATGTATATATGGGAGGGAGGAAATAGAAAAAAAGAAGGAATACAGTGACAGGCAGTGGAGGAGGAGGGTAGGGGGAATGAAAGCTAGGCAAACATAATGGGGAGGAAGGGAAATAAAGGAAAGAAAATAGAAAGATATATGAAAAAACCAAGAAAACATTTAAATATAAAAAAACATTTAAACTAACGAAAAAAAGTTTAAGTGCTAAAAAAGATTAATAAAATAAAATACAACAATATCAAAAAAAAAAAAAAACAGAATTTAAAAATTATAATTATAACAAAATTGACAAATACACATTACAAAATTACTCAAACTAAACAAAAAATACATGAGAGCTAAACAGTTATTAAACAATACCAATAACAAATTATCACACAATTACTAAAAAAATATAAATGAGTGCTAAACAGAGTTATTTAAAAATAATATGTATAAATAATTTTTAAAATAAGAAATATAAATAAGAAAAGCACATAACAAAATTTACTAAAACTAAAATGGAAATGAAACCTGAAAATATACTGATCTGATATATAAAATAATTCAAATGTTAATAATACTATAATACATTTATATATAAATAAAACTGTATACTATATACTGTATACTATAATACATTTATATATAAATAAAACTGGTGGTTTATTCCCTCTTTAAAGAGGCTGAATGTGATGAAATACTGTTTCACTTTTAATCAAAGTTTGTAATCTTGTAATCGCCTTAGAGCTGGTTTCTTTGGTTCACAGCTTAAAATAATTAATTGAAGAATTTTTAATCAGTTTAAAAAAAATAAAATAAAAATAATCTGTATTTCGATACTATTCAGTATCATTTATGGTAAGGATAAGGAAGTCTGTTCTTTTTAGCACAGAACATGCAGGAAGGTCATCCGTCTGGAACTGATGGTGGTTAAGAAAGGTCTGGTGTTTACAGTCTCACCACCACACCACACACATTTCATGCTCTTACCTTCTGCTCGGCTTTTAATTACCAGTATGGCCCCCTCCACGCGCGCTGGCTCAGACCTCCGACCATCTGCGGCACCAGCCAAGGGACCAGACCATTGAGCCTCATTTAACACTTCCTCCAGCTGACAATAGAGTTAGCGCTCGTGCGGTGGCGTTTCGTGTCAATGGATTGCTTGCAGTTTACACAATCTAATATGACATTCAAAGATTAAATTAATCCGATTATTCAGAATTTGATGTTCATCACACTATCTATTGGGAATCAAAGCAATGAGTGTTTAAATCCGCTCAAACTAAGAAAAGAAAAGAACACATCTTCACGAAAGGCCATGTGCATTTGCAACACGGTCTCAGTGCAATAACAGCTTCTATTTACACAATACTATGTTTTGACTACAAAACACTTTACTATAGTGCTTGATTGTAAACTAATTACATTCTGACATTTGAATCACATAACCAGCAGCAGCTTTTCTGATGTGGTAACCTTGCTCAGTATCAGGAGTTCAATCATGATCATGATTAAACAACTCAAAGATTTATAAAAGCCAATTAAAATGACACTCAGTTGTTTTTTTTATATCACATATGCTTACAATACACCAGGCCAAGATTAAGTGTGGGAAGGAGGAGACACGGGTGCCAGCGCGCAGATCTAGAATCTGGTGAGATGCAGGAAAGCTCCAGCCAGGAAGCACCCCATTTTTCAGATTTCTCAGCACCTACACCCCAAGGGAGCATTTCTACAGATGCCATACCACAGCCTGAACCCATGAAGGAGAGAATAAGGTGGCCAAAGATGTCTGATATCAAGGAGTGGGCCAGCTTCGATGAGGACTTGAATAGAATACTTGAAGTCACGTCAGCGGGCACAGCTAAGCGGAAAGTGAACACCCTCACTGAGATCATGTACAATCTAGCAAAGGAACGATTTGGCACGATAGAAAGGAAGATCAACATCAAGGCAGGGAAGCAACCGAACAGAAGAAAGAGGGAAATTTATAACCTAAGGAAAGAAATCGGGAGCGCCTTAGGAGACTAAGAAGGGCGGAAAGGAAGAGGAAACTGAGCAAAGAGAAGGAGAAGCGGAGGGCCCAGTTCATAATGGATCCCTACAACTTCACCAGGTCTCTACTGGGAGAGAAACTAATTCAGGGAGTCTGAATAGCCCTAAAGAGGAGGTGGAGGTATTTCTCAAGGAAACGCATAGTGACTCAAACAGCCGCCTTCGCCTAGAAGAAAATCCAGAAATTGACATAGTATAGCAAGTATAGCATAGCAAGTATAAGCCAATTTAGGACCATCTCCCTACTCAGTGCTGAATGCAAAATCTTATTCTCAGTGCTGGCAAAGAGAATGTCCCACGTACATGATCGAGAATGGATATGTCAACATCTCAATCCAAAAGGGTGGGATCCCAAGATTTGCGGGATGTCTGGAACACACAGGAGTCCTATGCCAGATGATACATGAGGCCAGGGCGAAGAAAGGGGACCTGACAGTTGTCTGGCTGGACTTGGCTAATGCCTACGGATCTATCCCCCCACAATCTAATTAGAACAGCTCTGAAGTACTACCATATCCCAGATCACATCATGGTGATGATCAGCAGCTACCTGGATGGAATCAAGCTATGCTTTAAAATGAAGAACTACATCACACAGTGGCAGCACCTCGAGAGAGGGATTGTCACAGGATGTACAGTCTCCCCAACCCTGTTCATCATGGGCATGAACCTTATCATCAAAACAGGAGAAAAGGAAACCAGAGGTCCAATGATGGACTCAGGAAACCGGCAACCAGCTATCAGGGGTTATATGGACGACCTTACAATTACAACATTCTACCATGTACAGGCTAGGTGGGTTCTAACAAAGCTGGACGAGGCGGCAAAGTGGGCCAGAATGACTTTCAAGCCAAGACAATCAAGGGGCTTGATCATTAGGAAGGGTAACATCTCCTTCAAGTACAACCTGGTCATACAAGGTGAGATCATCCCTTCCATCATGGACAACCCTATCAATATTTGGGAAAGTGGTACGATGAGTCATTGAGGGACCACAACAATGTCCGCAGCACTGAGAAGCAAGCAGAGGGTTGGCTGAAGAAAATTGATAAATCAGGACTCCCAGGCAAGTTTAAAGCATGGCTTTATCAACATGGCCTGCTCCCCAGACTAATGTGGCTGATGACCATGTATGAGGTCCCACTTACAACAGTGGAAGGAGTGGAACGCAAGATAAACTCACATCTCAGAAGGTGGCTGGGAATCACTCCAGGTTTCACATCAGTCGGGCTGTACATCAGATCTGGGCAATTACAATTACCCCTCTCTTCCCTGGTTGAGGAGTTCCAAGTAGCGAAGTGCAGGGTGGCCATGACTTCCAGGGACTCAAGAGTTAACAAGGTCAGAGAAGCCGGTATAAAAACCAGATCAGGACAAAAGTGGGAGGCTTCAGCAACTCTGGCCCTAGCAGAAGAGAACTAAAAGCTCAAAGACATCATCGGAGCACCATGCACGGGAAGGCAAGGCCTGGGAATGACCCACTTTCAAGAGTGGGGGAAAGCCAACCCTTTGGAGAGGAGAGCTATGGTCCAGGGTGAAGTAAGGGGCCTGGAGGAAGAGTGGAGGAAGGCAAATGTTGTGGGGCTAGGATCCCAGGGAGCCTGGACAAGGTGGGATCTCCCCAAGAGGAAGATGACATGGGCTGACCTTTGGAGGCTCGAGCCGTTTCGGATCTCCTTCTTGCTTAGAGCCGTTTATGACACCCTCCCAACCCCTGTGAATCTGCACAGATGGGGGATGAGGGACGACCCAATATGCAAGCTCTGCGGGCAAAAGGGAATGATGGCACACATCTTGTCAGGATGCAAGACCGCGCTTGCCCAGGGCAGATACAGATGGCACCACGACAAAGTACTAACCATGCTAGCTGACATCCTAGAGCAGGAGAGAACCAGGAAAAGGCAACGTAAAAGCAAGCCTGGTATAACATTCCTCAAGGAGGGGACAAAGCCATCAGGGCCCAATAAATCTAGGGTAAGCCTCCTGCAGTCTGCCCAGGCATGGGAGCTTAAGGTAGACCTGAAGAGAAGGCTTCAGTTCCCAGATGTCCTCCATACTAGCTGAAGACCCGATGCAGTCCTTTTCTCCACAGAAGGAAAGAAAATCATCCTAGTGGAGCTTACAGTGCCGTGGGAAGAGGGGTGGGAGGAGGCATTTGAAAGGAAGTCTGAACGCTATAAAGGTCTGGTCCAGGATTGCAGGGACAAAGGCTGGCAGACATGGTTATACCCAGTCGAGGAGGGATCCAGGGGTTTCCCAGCCCAGTCAGCTTGGAAGCTGATGACAGAAGTTGGACTGAGGGGGACTGAGAGAAAGAATGCAGTGTGAAGACTGGGGGAGGCAGCATAGAGAGCCTCTTGTTGGATTTGGAGCAGGAGGGAGGAGTTGAGCTGGCAGCCAGGCGGGAGTGAGTAGTGGCTGGCCACCACTGCTGACCCGCCAACAGGAGAGTGTTATGGCTAAGGGTCGAAACACTTCAGGCTTGTTGGTAATCATCTCCTAACACAACCTCCTGTCTAAAGGCTCCAGTCATTGTAAAATGACTTGAAGGAGAAGCATCCAGAGATGTATGTTACCACATTATAAGTTATGTTTTGTGTAGGGTTTAATGATTTTGTTTATTTTTACTCGATACTGCATTCACCTTTCAGCACCACTCACCAGATATTTAATTTGTGAACTACTGTGATACTCAAAATCAAAACATAAGTAAAACATAAACAATTTAACGTTAATTTATTTTGGATCAAATTAAACATGCTTTTAGCTCCACACACTCCTGGACATCTAACTGTGAAAGTGTCGCGAGAGGTACAAGAAGCAGTAATATTATTTTGCAGAAAGGTTTTTCCAATAAGCCTGGTTTTTTTCTTTTTAGAGCTGACAAACATCAACTTACATTTGATATGTGTAAAATATTTGTTTTATTTTACTATTTACTGTATATAATTGTATTATATAGTTTCATTTAAATAGTTATAAAAAAAATCTCTACAAATCTGTATGAATTTCTTTCTTCTGCTGAACTCAGAAAAAGATATTTTGAAGGAATGCTTGGGCATAAAGACAACTGGACTTGCATTGCATGGACAAACAACATGGAGGCATTTTTAATTGACTGATATATAGACAAATAACCAAGCTAGAACTATGCAGATTTACAACAAATTCAAATTAATCTAATTACTTCTAATGAAATGGAGCCATTCACATTTGCCATTTGTGGTGGAATTCAAATTATTATCACAGTTCAATAAATTTCACTTACAAGCTAAATATGTATTGGTGCTAAATCATATTTAAAAGTTACACAACTTTTTGCAACTTTAACATTTAGAATTAATAGTGGTTTGGGACAAATGTTAACGTTAATGTATACAATAATTAAGTAGTGAAGTGACGTGTGGCCAAGTATGGAGACCCATATTCGAAATTTGTGCTCTGCATTTAACCCATCCAAGTGCGCACACACACACACACACAGCAGTGAACACACACCCGGAGCAGTGGGCAGCCGTTTATGCTGCGGCGCCCAGGGAGCAGTTGGGGGTTTGTTGTCTTGCTCAAAGGGTCTCATCTCAGTCGTGGTATTGAAGGTGGAGAGAACGCTCAGTATTCACTCCCCCCACTGACAATTCCTGCCGGATCCGAGATTCGAACCCACAACCTTAAGTTACAAGTCCGACACTCTATCAGTTATGCCACGACTGCCCACAATTATATTTTAACACAGTATATTAATAGGCCTAATTCTCTTTTTGCCCGGAAGATAAACTGTAGGTCAATTGTGAAAGTTTCACAGGTACGGTAGAGCTAAATTCAACTGTGTTAAAAATTATAAATTAATTTTAGACACTTACATACTGTATATATGCACAAATATGAAATATGAAGATTATTTATTTATTTCTGAGGAAAAAAATGAAAATAATGCACAGCAACTCTGTTTAAAAGCATCTTGGGATGGACCTTATGGAGTTGGGTGGAAAGAATATGTGTAGAAAATGCATGTGGAGATGTTATGCCGTTTGAAACATCCTCTACACACCCTTTCTGCAAGGTTTTGAACACTGCATGAGGTCTTCGCATCTTAGTGACTAACATAATCCCACATTAAACCCAAACTACGAAATTTACTTTTTTATAGAGTAGCATTTCCCAAATGATCTCACAAGGGCTCACACTAACCCCTCCCTGCTTTCAACCAGGCCCACACACACATATATCCCACACTGTTGTCAGAGCAGTTCCACAGGGCTGAATTTGATCCAAAAACATCCTGGCACTCAATTAATTTCATGTGGTCTTACTTCACAGACAGGCCCCCCTAATTATACGTCAGTTCCACAATTACACCCTTTGCAATGGTGAGTGGGTGATGGACAGAATTGCTAGTTGTTACACATATGTCAGTGAGGGCGAACCTAATCCCTTTCCCCAGGGAAAATGTTTGCCCTTGGTTGCATGTGTTTTGCAGGGATGCGTTAAGCTTACTTCAATCACACAGACAGATCTGAACAAACAAGTAACCCTCAACTCTGAACCAGCTCCCTTACTGTGGGCTGAAGCGTTTGCAAGGGGAAGCCAAGTTCTCATCAATGCACTACACGATAACGATAACTTCACCAGACCTAATGTTTTGGTGGGAGTTGCAATTTGTGGAAATTGTGTTTTGCTTGCATTTATATGATTTCAATCCTGTTCCTTTTGCATAAATTGCAGATTTGAGCAAAATTACAATAATCTTGATTTCATGCTCCAGCAGAAATGAATGCGATGTTAATGGGAGGAAAGAGGATGTTCCAAACCTGATTATAGGCAATCATTAAAGCACACTTACTGATGGAAGCCAACAAAAGGTAGAAATGTGAAATGGGTGGACTCCCACATACTGACTCAGAGCAGATGATTTGCTCTATTTGTATCTCGGTCTTAACGTTTAACTTGCACTTTTTCTGCAACCAATAAGTATGCATATTCTTAAAGTAGGAATTGTTTCAAGTCCATCCCAACTGATTTGAAACTCATGCAACATTTAATTTAGATAAATAACAAGTAAATAATAGATACAGGTGTACAAATAATGTGAAAACCAAATCTTGGAAGCCTTATACAGCCTAACTGGTGTTTTAAGAACAACATTATGACTGTGTATGCAATAATTTATTCACAGAGCAGAATGGGGGCACAAACTCAAAGTGAATGATTGGGACAGTCAATCGCTGAAGCCAAAATCCATGAAAGAGCTGCAACTGCTAAAACTTTAATCGAAGACACTAATGCTAAAATGTAAAAAAAGATGTAGTGGTTTTAAAACCTGGACATCTAGATCTGAAGAGTTATAAAACCTGGACAATTCCCTTCTTAAACTTCTCTGAAACAACAGAACAAGATGTTCTGATAGACCACATTTAACTAGACACTATTCAAAAGTTGAAGAATCTATTCCAAGAAGGCTGGATGCTGTACTAAAGGCAAATGGTGGTAAATCACCTTCAGATAGAAGTATTAGCTGTTTCTCAGGCATTCACATTATATTGTTCAACTCTTGTACATATTAAGGTCTAGAAGGGTAACTTTGTTTCGACAGCATTTTAGACATTCTACTAACTATAAGTAACTTTGTAACTACATGTCAACCTATCCTCATTAATTTGCAACTACGTGTCTATTAACTCTCAGAGTAGACTGTTAGGGTAGGTTTAAGGTTAGTAGAATAAGTTGGCATACACTTGCAAAGTTTCTCATAGTCAGTATGTTGTATGTTGTGGACCCATCAAAATAAAGTGTTATAAGTTAATAAGCAGACAGTCTACTAATACTCTAATGCCTGCTAGTTGACATGTAGTTGCAAAGTTACTTGCTGTTAATAGAATGTCTAAAGTGGACTATCGAAATAAAGTGTAACCTCTTGAAGAATCAGACATGTCTTGTAAAAAGAATACAAAACTAATGTTTATGCTTTAAAGGTCAGTTCAAAAATGTATTAAGAACTAAAATATATAAATATACTCTACATCAATGCTTCCCAAACCTGTCCTGGAGGCCCCCCTGCCATGCTCATTTTGTATGTCTCTCTAATCAGACACACCCAATTCAGGCCTTGCAGTTTCTACTAACGAGCTGATGGGTAGAATCAGGTGTGTTAGATGAGGGAGACATACAAAAGGGGCAGGGTAGGGGGTCCTCCAGGACAGGTTTGGGAAGCACTGCTCTGTGTAATGTTATACACAGTCAATACTTCTATATTTTGTTCCAAGGAAAAGCTCTGTAAAGATATAACTATTGAGCTTGACGAGGGCAAAATATGTGTACGCATAATTAAAAGCCAATAAAGATGGAAATGTAAAGTTCAGTTTGAAACATGATCAAAGCATAGAAATATCAAAGCATTATCTGTAAAAGTTGAAATGTCACAGCACAACAGGGTTAAACAGAAAGTGAAGAAAAAAATAATGATATATATATATATATATATATATATATATAATAAAATCTTGTTTTAAATTGTAATAATATTTCACAATATTACTGTTTTCACTGTGTTTTTAATCAAATAAATGCAGCCAAAATACTGACTAACCCCAAACATTTTGAACAGTAATAAGTAAATTTTGGGTCGATGAGTTGCATCATTATGCTTAAACAACAAATTCATAATTTGACTCAAAAGTTACAGATATATAGTCATTGTGACAACTTCCATGTGTGCTCTCCTCTGTGGATGTCTCTATTGCTCTGACTTGAGGGCTTGCTGGAGTGGGCAAAGCATTGCACTTGTCTGAATTAAGGTTCTAAGGAAGTAACTTGTCTTTGAGTTGCCACATATTTCCTATAGCATCTCCTTCAGTCCCTGGCGTTTCTTTGTTCCTCAGACTCCCTTTATGTTGCTGTCATTTGGGACTGACACGATCAACTCTGTCCCACTCTTGTTTATGTCTAGCTGAATGACCACTTCTTATTCCTGTCTGGATCAGGAAGTCCCTCAGGATATTACACATGCTGTCGTACCACTACTTTCTCTGAATCCTCCCACTTGCATTTTCTTGTTTCTTGAACTATTCCATCAGCTATAGATATTTCAACAACGAATCATTATTTTGAATTTCATCTTATACTTTTAAAAGATTTTAAGAGTATCACTCAGTTTCAGTGTGTATTGTAATAAATTACACATTATAACATAAACCTGTAAAATGTCTCTTTTGAAACATGTTTTCAACCAACCCTGTTATATTCAAAATTGGTTGAATGTTAAAGGGTTGACAACTTATTAAAGGCCTTAGATCACTCTAAAATGTATATGTTGTCATTTATTTACCCTAATGTTGTCCCCAACCTGTACTGTTGTTATCACTATTATTATTATTAGCAGTAGTTGTAGTAGTAGTATTTATTTATTTTATTGATTTATTTCAGAATCCGAAAGAACATATTTTGAAGGCCATTTACATATTTTTTCTTCTCCCCAATACAATGAATGTGAATGGGGTCCAAAACTACAGTACACTGAATTTGATTTGCTTTCATTGTACAGAAAAAATATATTCTAACCACATTTTTTTCAAAACATATATAACTATATCAATTTATAATATGGGATATATTATGTTCCACAGCAGGAGAAAACAAAAAGGTCATATAGGTTTGGAACATGTGGGTGAGTAAATGATGAAAAAATATAATTTTTTGCATTTGACTACCAAATATTACTACACACGAACAACAATATTCGCAGAACTTGGTGTAGGATTTAGTTCTGAACTACTTTCACTTAGAAATTGCTTACCAATTTCACAAATAATTAAAGAAACAGAAAGTATCACATTGAAATAAACATTACATTTTGAAGCAAAAAGGCTGAAAAAGTCATTTCTAGTAAAACTTACTGCAATCATCTTTGTTTTATTCACAACTGTGATTGTACAATTTTTGTATTTTGTCAAAGAAAAAAAAAAATAGTTAGAGATTTTGTGGTCGATAAGCATTTATGGGTCACTGCCTCAAATATTATGTCAGAAAAATCTAACTATTATTTTTAAAGGGAAAAATGTCCGACCCAGTCCCGAGGGTTATGCAGGCTTCATTCCAGCATAATGTATCACAAGAAAAATCTGTGTTTAATTGATATAGGCAAACGGGTTCAATCTTAACAAGCTATTTATCCAACAATGAGGGGAAAAGTGCAGCGCTCTGCGATAATCCAGTTACGTTATGAATCTGGCTTGTGAAGGACACCAACCGTACTGCCATCTCAGCATTTCCACCATCAACAGAGGGTTGATCCATACAAAATCAATGTGTGTGTTGTTTGGTGAATAGAGCTATGTATTAGTGACATAATTGTACTGACCAAACAGAAAAAGAGGAATGATTAGCCTTCATGCACGTGAAGTAAATAACCTTAGTTGTACGTGCTCAGAACATATTTTAATACCACAAACAAGGGCATTATGGGGTTGGTGGAGTCATCACTTTACATAAAAGGCCGTTTGCATGGTGCAGTGAGGCTAATAAAGGATGAGGAGAAACCTTTTGCGCTATTTGTCTTCTGTAAGACATAATTAATTTGCTATATGAAGTCTCTGGGCTTGCAAAACGTAGAGTCAATAAAGCAGCACACAACACTTGTGACAGGTGAATTTTATGGTAAAAGCTTTTGGAACGTTCCCACTCTGCTTAAGCATGTGATATCAGCTTACTTTAGATAAACAGGATTGAGTGCTGGAATAAGACAAAGAACAGACAACAGATGGGCAAACCGCATAGTGTGCAAGTGAAAAAAGAGAAAAATCAAGCTCTAATCTTTGAAGGGCGCTGAGCCAGAGCTGTTTTTCATAGGCCTTCAGCAGAACATGTTCCAGCCTTCATCAAATCACTGTCCTCAAATGTGTTGGGAAAAGACACACACACACACACACACAGATTTTTGACTATCAGCATTAGGAATGTGAAAATGATCCACTAGGGGATCTGTGGAAAATGTGTGAGGAAAACCCCCTTCAAAACGTCTTATTGTATTATATGAGTTGCGAATAGGGTTTAATAAATTATGTATAAAATAAAATAATTAAATACAATACCTTTCAAAGGTTCAGAGTCTCCCATGTTCACAAAGGATGGATTTATTTGTTAAAAACATTAATATTATGAAATATTATTGTAATTTAAAACATCTGTTTTCTATCTGAAATTATTGTTATTTTCAGGATGTTTTTATTAATAGAAAGTGTATTTTATTTAAAGCATTTAATATAAATAGAAAACTTTTGTAACAATGTGAATGTCTTTATCGTATGCTTGCGGAAACTATTCAATAAATAAAGTCTCACACTTGAGGTATTCGGCCAATCAGAGCACGCCTCGATTCTCAGCACGATGAGCTTTGTAAAAATCGACGCGTTTAGAAAGGCGGAGCATAGAGGAGCAACAAAAATGTACAGTATGTGGAAAATAGTGTGTTTTTTTAACACGAAACCCATAAACACATTGCATTAAACTTTCTGACACTGTCAGAACTTCGTTGGAGGTAAAGGTTCATGAAAAGCACAACTGACAACTGAGTGAATGTCATACTCAGCATGTCAAATGGCAAAATCATACTTGTGCAGTCAGCTTAATGACATGGGAACAGTAACATTAGTTAAAATATATTCTCAAACTTTCATGACTCAAATAAAGATGCTACAGATTGAATTTGATGGAATATTCTTCCATTTTCTTTTCAAGGATACGGTTTTCGAGCCTTTCGTTCTCAATTAGACGCTCCACAGCATGTCCTCTTGGCTTTCCTTCGCTTTGTGATGAATATGGGCAACATTTACAGTGTAACCAATACAGGCTGGTGCACTGAAGTGAAGAGATGAGGAAGAGGAGGAGGAGGTGTGGAGGGAGAGGATAGTAACACTGTTCTGCCAAGGGAAGCATTTAATTTCTTGCCTCATTTACAGCAGGTGTGTACAGGTAGAGGCACACACACACACACACACACACACAGTCAGAGTCAACAAATACTCAAGCATCTGTTCACCAAACTACAGTCGTTTCAAGGACACCAGGATCTGAAAAACAAGAGGCATTTCAGAAGATTCCCAACCCTAAATCTGTGGACATAATAAACAGAACCAGAATCCTCTTGTTAGCTAGCATGCAGTTTCACTCCAGAATCCATTATTGTGTGATTTCAGTTGCATTTTGTGATGAGACGAACAGTATGACAAGTCATATTCTCGCATGGCATGCTGCTCATTGCCCGTCCAACCATATAGGAGACCTGGTGTAGATTTGATGCTTCACTCATTTCACTGAGAAATGATTGTCTTCCAGGGAATCTCGTTGGGATGAGGATCACGCATGCTGGTGATCTCCCTGTTCTGCAATCCTGAAATGCCACTTGAAATTGCTTGCCAACATTCCATCAACTTTAGACAGATGTTCCTAGAATGGCTGATTATGGTCAAGTGGACGTGTTATGAGAAGAATTTCGACTGACATGATACATTCGTGACACATACCCAAGGACAAAAAAGGCGTTGCAATTTCATACTTGAAATTGAGCACACAGTACTCCATGGAATGGAAATTTTGTACGAGTTTAGCAATGTCAAAATGCCAGGAAGCAAAACATTTTTATGAATACCAAATTGTATCCAGCTGATAAGCGTGAAAGTGCATTGTGTGTTTACATTTGTTAGGTTGTAAGATAACTGTTTGAATGAAACGGGTTCAAATGTTTGTCTGCAAAAAAAATATCAAGACATGGCCAGAAAATACATCTATTAACAGAAATGTTAATATCAATTTTAGACCCTTGAGGAAAAGCCACACTTTTTATTTTATTACATTTGGCTGACCACCCATTTGAAGTCAGCATCTGCAGAACACTTTATTTTGACTTGACTGGATTGTGAGAGATAAAATATGATGATGCAAATAACTTTTAAAAATAAGTTTGAGGTCATGATTATTCCAGGTCTAAAGGCCAATGGTGATGGGAGGAACAATTATTTACGTTTTATCATTTACGTTCAATTTTGCATTACCTTGTATATAACAATTTTAGGGGAAACAAAACAATGCAAGAAAACACAGTTTCTTTGAGAAATGCAATATTTTTTTGCAAGAGAACACAAATGTTCTGTAAGCAAATGCAAAGTTTCTTGGGGAACAATACTTTTGCAAGAAAAGGCAAATATTTTTGAAGCGAATTCATATTTTCTTGGGGGAACACAATACTTTTGTGAGAAAAACGCAATATTTTTGCGAGCGAATGCAACGTTTCTCTGAAGAATGGAATACTTTTGTGAGAAAAGGTAAATGTTTTGAGAGTGAATGCAATATTTATTGGGGAAACGCAACACTTTTGCAAGAAAAGACAAATGTTTTGAGAGTGAATGCAACATTTCTTTGTGAGAAAATGCAAAAACATGAAAATATTTTTTTTCCATCAATTGTTTTCCTATCACTATGTGCCTTTAGGGGCACCGTATAGGTCAACTATTATCAGTGCTGCACACGTCACATTTTGAAGAACTTCATCTTGAATAGAACATACACTCTAAAAAAACGCTGGTTTAAAAACAACCACATTTGGGTTGTTTTTAACGCAAGGGCTGGGTAAATATAGGACAGAACACATTTGGGGTTAATTTTACCCAGTACATTGGGTTATTTATTTAACCCATCATAACGGGTTGATTTAACTCCGCTAATGCGTTGATTCATTTGTAATATAATACTAGCTTCTTTTTTATTATTTATGCATAAAATAATGTTTACAGATAAACTTAAATCCTCTAAACTTTTGTAAAATACTCCACAACGACTGGTTTACGTGATAACGCCTTTTATTTCCCTTTACTTCTCATTTACAAAAGTGTTTATCTCGTTTTTATGAAAGCTATATACACATTGCTAATTTAATCTCGTTTAACAAACATTAGAAGTAAAGATTAAACATTAACCAGACGTAAATCATGAGTAAATCGACCACCGCTGGAGACGTGTTCGGCGGAAACTACTCACGGATAAGACAGCTGCCCTGCACTTCACTCATAGTACAAACGTACGTTTGTTTAGTGATTCACACCGCGCGTCTGTATGTTACTCTGCATAAAATGTAACGATATACTGCACAGAAACGATTTTATCAATAAAAAAAAATGTACACAAACCTGTATTACCGAAGAAATGCTTCAATTCGATGGCGATTAGAACTGCTCTCTCCAGAAGATGGCGCAAAATCCCCGCGATAAATAACGCAACTGCTGGGTTACTCAAGATCTGAGTAACACTAAAAAACTACCCAAACATTGGGTTGTTACATTTGACCCAGAGGCTGGGTAACACAAAAACTACCCAAACACTGAAAAATTTACCCAAAATTGACCCAAAAGGCTCAACCAAGCATTTGGGTTAAAAAAAGAATAAAAAATACATACACTTTTTTAGAGTTTATGTGAATTATGGCGCTTGCCGATAGAAGCTACAAAATATGCACACCACAAAATCCATGCAAAATTTTAAAGTCGACAGCGTTTAAAATGTTTAAACAGTGTAAGGAAATATAATTAACATCAGATCTTACGTTCATAATTTAGAAGTATATAATCAGGCCTATAAGGCAATGTGTTTATAACACTACATTAAAAACATAATCAAAGTTTCATAATTAATGCATGATGCCCCTGAAGGTACGAGTAATGAGAGAGTAAATAGGCTTAATTTTGATTTCAAGTTGACTCGAAAGGAAGTGCTTGTATAAAGTTCTGATGCAACAGCACCCATATCTGATATGGCAGATATCCTCCATTATTCTGACATCAATTCGTCTTCTATAAACCTTTGACAGCCATTTTAAATATTATTTCAAACCCTCAGCAAAAGTAACTGACTTGACGTCAAAGGCAAGCAGCCTGAATAAGATGCATTAGCCCTTCTGCGATATTATAGATTGTTTAAATAGCCTCCTAAAACAAAATTGATCCACTATTATCAATGTCACTCACTGGTGAGATAATGTACAGCAGCTCTCCATCGAAAGGGAAAAACCGCTATTGATTACAAGACATCTTTTTAATAAACACGTATCTCCTTATGGATTTCAGACATGCCCGGCTGGTAATGGCATTCACGACCTATAAACCATGCTGAAGATAAATGAATATCCTCAAGGGGTTGTTGTCGTGATGTGTGCAAGGAGTTTGCCGTAAACTTCAGAGTGGGCGGCTGGCAACAACGGGCTCTTATGACAATCAGAGTGATCGAACATTATCAATCGGCAAACTCGGGCGTGCAGCCAACCAGGAGTGTTTTTTTTATGAAAGAAGCGTTTGAAGAAGCTCAAGATTGGGAGCCTGGAAAAGACAGTAAGGCAGGAGTGATGCAGCTCAAGGGAGGGAATGCTCAGTTAACGGATGACAGCACAAGGACCCAATCTTAAAGTCAGGGAAAAATGACCTTCGCGGGACAGCAAGCAAGCTGTTGTTGCTTATTCTGTGAGGATTTTTCACGTACAGAGGTCGCAAGCTTGTTCACAAGTTTTATGAGATGTGAAGAGATTGAAAAAAACAAATGACAGATGACAAAAGTTATTTTTCCAGAAGCAGCCGTATTAACTTTTTTCTTCAAAGTGTACTGCCTTGGAAAACATTTGAGCACTCAGAGAGCCAAAAAAAAGGTAAAAAATGATAAAACTGTAGCAAAATAAAACTATACAAATGAAAGTCTGTCTGATTCAGAGTCTTTGCCAGATGTTTCTGGCATTCAGTCATTTTCTGTCCTCGCTGAAAGAAAATGCTTCATGATGCAATGTGACAATATCAGAGCCAACATATTTGATGTTTAGTACACTTATTTTGAGAGGGGTTTTGAACCAATGAGGCTTAGCAGTGAGTGTGGCCAGAAATAGGTTTTGTCTGGATAGCCCCCCCCCAAAAAAACTTAATAAATAATTGTTATATGTATAGTTTGCATAATATGAATATTTTTTGTATGCTTGCGACATTTGACAAAATGTACAGTATAACAAAGCACACTGCACTGATAACTGTATCCCTCAATATATTATGATTGACTGACCTGACCTGAATATGTTTCTAAGCAACTGAAAAAAGCACAAATGTCAGGGCATGTCAAAACTTCTCCAGGGGCCCCAAAAACACCCTTAGACCCCAGAGGGTTCATTTCCCGAGTGAGCATTTTAGATTTAAAATGTAACTTTGAATCAAAGGAATAAAATAATTTAAAAAAAAATGATCATAATAATAAAATTAAACTTTTATTAAATTAAAATATACTAATATTTCACAAATATTATTGTTTTTACTGATTTTTTTAATCAAAATAAATGCATAACTGACCTTTTTCAATAACATTAAAATATTAATAATTTCAAACTTTTGACGTGTAGTCTGTGTTTGTGTATATTAAATATATTAGGTGTATAATGGGTGTGCGTGTATTTTTTTTTAAAACCATTATCCGCAATATTTAAATATTTTAATTCATATTTGTGATGAATAATTGCTTGCAAACAACAATTTATGAGAAACCTTTTTAAGCCTACACTTAAATGGTCAAATTATGTTTTAATAGACTTGAGAGCCTGCTTTGATAGATTTACTTCATTTTCTTCCTTTTTTTGTATTTCATGTATTTGCATGTTGCATAATTTTCAAATATTTATAAGTTTAACAAAACCTCTTCGTTTTTCTTTTTCTTTTAATGGGTCTCTTTGAGTTTCAAATAATATATCAGCCATTGTATGCATGTTCCATTTGAGCTGAATAAACTTTTTACAGAAATCCTCTGATCGATTTATGGTCCAAAGGAATGACAAAACTGCAGTATTTGTCTAAACCAAACAGCACACACCAGTATTTACATGAGCCCACTGGACAGCACTGAAATAATTGATTTTGCAAACAAGCACAGCACAGATCAATTCGGGCAGCGCAGCATTGCACGCTCTGACTGGGTATTAATGTAAACAGTCTGTTACGGCTATGTAAGTGAACGTAAACAGATGGGGGGAAATAATGTCAGAATGTGGGATCTGTGCATTAAACCTTGCAGTGCAAATGCAGCCAATGTGAAGGGGCCAATTTTCTGTGAATTTCCTTTCCAGTGTTACGACGACAAAAGCACAGTGAACCCAAATTTAGTTTTCTTTATGATTCATGATTTCACCGCAGCATGTTGAAGAGCTCATCCGTCCCCGGCGTCTGCTCTGAACGATATCAACCCCTTGTTTTCTATGACAACAGACACCTGAACAGATGGATGGCGCCACAGACAGACTGGGCCCGCTCACGTTCTTAAGTACACTGAGAATCACTGACAGAGAGAATGATGGAGCACCTGGCGTGGGAGAGAGACCTTCTGTTATGCCACTGTAAATTGGCTTGACAAGAAAAACGTTTCGCCTCTCAATGTCACCCATTTGCGCGCCGGAGTAAACGGAACTGTGGCCCGGCAGGTGCGGCGCAGGAAAAGGAAAACTGATCCGCTGAACACATTTCCCTCATTAAGCGAGGTGCCCTGAGGCCGTCAATTACACTTTTCGTTTTAACGGCTGCAGAAAGCCAAGCTGGAAATTGCCAGTATGTACTGGAGAAAGTTCCTGCTAGTAATGAATAAAGGAACATTTAACTGGATTTTACCTTCTCAGAAGAAATGCTTGTCTGTGCAAAACTTGTCATCTTGATTCTGGGCTGCTCAACGTGGTTGCTAAGGTGTTGATAAATGGTTTCTAGGGTGTTTTGAGCAGTTGCCTGGGAGTTAAGTCATAGGTGGCAACTAAGTAATTTCTAGGATGTTAGGCACAGCTTGTATGTTTTAGTGTTTTAGGTGGTATTAGATGATTGCTAGGGTGATGTACTGGATGGTTGATTTGATGGTTGCTAGAATATTCTGACACTGTAGTTACTAAAGTGTTCTGACTGGTTGCTAAGGTGTTGATATATGGGATCTAGGGTGTTTTGCGTAGTTACCTGAGCATTGTTAGACAGTTGCTAAGTTGAAAGTGGTTAATAGGTCATGTCTAGGTTGTTATAGGCTATGTGGAGTATACTGTGTGTTTAGGTGGTATCTACAATTTAGTAAGGTGTTGTCAGAGGGTTACTAGTGTGTTCAGTGATTGGTAGGGCAGTATTAAGTGTGTTGCTAGGCAGCTGATACAGTGTTCTCTGTTGCTGTAGGGTATTGCAACAATGTACTGGATGGTTGCTAGTGTTCTTAGATGGTTGCTAAGATATTCTGGTACAGTAGTTGCTAGGGAGTTCTGGGTTGTTGTTGTTACAGTGTTTCTACTGTAGGCATTGGCTGGAGTGCTCCAAGTGGTCGCTAAGGTGTTTTTATATGGTTTCGAGGGTGTTTTGTGTAGTTGCCTGGAAAATGTTAGGCAGTTGCTAAGTTGTATGTGTTTCCTAGTTCTTTTATAGGTTATTATATGCTGCATAATTTAAGTTGTGTTTTTAAGTAGTGGGTAATGTGTCTTAAGGCATTTTAGGTGGTTGCTAGGGTGTTCTGTGGTTGTTAGAGTCATTTCAACTGTGTTTCTAGGCACTGTTATATGGGAGCTATTAGACATTCGCTAAAGTAAGTTGTAGGTTGATGCTCGGCTGTGTTTAGGTTGCTATAGGTGTGGTTTATAGGGTGTTTTTAGGTGGTGGTTAGGATGTTAAGGTATTGTTAGGGTGGTTTCTAAGATGTTGCTAGGCAGCTGATACAGTGTTTAAGGTGGCTTGCTAAGGAAAATCTTGGATATAGTGAATGGTTTTTAGGATATTCTGGGGTGTTCTGAGAGTGTTTCTGGGATGTTCTGAGTAATTGCTAATATGTTGACACATGGTTTCTGGTGTTTTGAGTAGTTATATGGTAGTTGTTAGAGAGTTTTTGGGCGTGACTATGCAATTTCTAGAGTATGCTTGGTTATTTATGAAGTCTGTATGGTTGCTAGAATCAATTCTACATTTTTTTTTCAATTCAACAATTTACTAACTTGTTGAAATCTTTTCCAGCAGTTTCCAAGGACATAAAAAAAAAACGTTTTAATTTTATGGAAGCTCATGTTATTTTGTTTTCAATGTTTCTTTTGCCAAATTAATTTAGCCAAAAAGGAAGAACTTTATTAAACTTTTTTTAAAAGCACTCAAGTAAATATTACAACTTATAATTTCAAACTTTTTAAAAAATCATTTTGGCTCTCAACTAAGCAATTACCAGCTCACATGGTTTGGCCTTTAGGGCCCTGAACAAAAACTTGGGAGCCAACTTTAACTTCTGACTTAAATGAAAAGACAAAGAGAAAGTTTTTCGAAAGGAAGCTAGTTCAACATTTAAACTTTTGCACTAAAACAGATGAGTCGTCTTATAGCTCCATCTGTTTCTCACAGTTTTATGTTCTCATTATCTGGCCGTTGGACACAGAGAAGGTGGCTAACAGGTCACACTCTGTTAGTTCTCCATCCTTCCATCACCTTCAGTTTTTTCCATCTTATAATGTTCCTCTCCGAGCTTCCTTACTGCTCTGCAGCCTGCGGAAATAAGTAAAAGGGAGAGAAAAAGACAGAAAAGAAACAGAGAAGATTCTGAATGAGTGAACAATTAACACACATTACAGTATGTCTCTTCTGCTCACCAAGGCTGCTATCTATCTATCTATCTATTGATTGATTCATTCATTAATTGTATGACTCTTTGATGAATAGAAATTTCTAAAGAACTTAAGACTGTATTTATAATTGTCTTTTTAACAATACAAATGTCTTTACTGTCACTTTTGATGAATTTATTACATTCCTAGTGAATACAATTAATATTTTTGTCAATCAATCATCAATCAATCAATCAATCAATCAATCAATCAAATCAACAAACAAACTTACTAAACAATAATGTAGTTCCAAAAAAAAAAAAGAGTATTTAAAAATATAATTTTAAAGAATTTAATTAATTGAATGATCCTAAAGTGCATTAAATATAAACATTTACTAATACAATTTATTACTATATTTAGTAATAGTATTTGTTATTTTATTATTATTATTATTTGGGCTCTAAAATCTATACTATGTACAGTAGGTTCCATTGTGAAAAAATGGCCCAAAAAAATGTCAACATATTTAATGAGCTGTAGGCTATGACGGTTGCATAGTGGTGACAGCTTTTTGTAGATCAGATACAGTTTGTGCTTACACAGAAACTTTGAAGACTTGTATAACAAACCTGTGCTGAGAAATATTTCCTGGAGTAAAATGTTGTGACAACTACCTCCAGTCTCCCTTACACAGTTCTCCAGAAGTGCTTTGGACCAAATAAACATCCATACAATTTGCTGGGATAGAGACATTCATTGAAAAATAAAGCTGTAGCAAAAAGGCAGATTGCTGTGAAAGCACATTCTGAAAAACACACAGTGTGACCCCGACCCTCCCAGCGATGGCAGACTCTGCATTCATGTCTAGCGCTCACAGCAGAGGAACCACCAGTCGCCCAATCTCTCCGTGAGATAAGTCCCTGCAGGGTGTGGATTAAACGTACTAGCGGCTGTGTCACTTCCTGATCCAATCTCTCAGCCACAACCACTCTTAATTCCCTCCTCAACCGCCGCTGCGGCATGGGCTGATGGAGGCTGCTGCCTGCCTGTGAGTGAGAGGTCAGTCTCATAAACACTGGCAGCTGGGCTCGCCATGGGAGTGCCGCATTCATAAAGCCATAATAAATATTATAGCACGATTAAATCACACCCCCAGAGGTTCATCACGATATTCCAAACGAAAGCCGCTCAGGTCATGACGTTTGAGCGCCGGAGATAAAAAGCACCCATCGCATTACCCTTAGCGTCCCTGCTAAGAGTCACGTATGCTTGGCAATAACCGGCATATGCATATGTGCTGTGTGCTCGCTGTGACCAGTAGGAAAGTATGGCTGTAGTGAGTGGTAGCAGTACATTAATGGGTTTTGACAGCAGTGGTGAAATCTGGGCCTAGTGAGATTAGTATGACTGAACCAAAAAAATAGAATACTGACATCATTAAATTCGCGCTCCAAGCTCATATGACGTGTTTTCTTTTATTAACACAAAAGTAGATTACTGACCCTGCATACAGAGGAGAGAAAAGAAATGGCCATAATGGTAGTACATAAGATAAAACTGTTGTCATTGTTAACTAAAACTAAATCTATTAAAGGTAATTAATTGAAATAAAGCTGAAATAAATGTAAATATAATATTAGAAGAAAAAATGTATTAAAATTAGAACTGTTGCTTTGGCATTGTACTGAAAATAAAGTGTTTAAATTGATGTACTAAAATGACTAAAACTGAAATAGATATAAATTGAAGCTAAATAGAGATATTAAAAGTATTAAAACAAAATAGAAAAAGAAAACTGAAAATATAAAAAGAAAAGCTCATTTAAAAATATTAGCAAATACAATGCCATATATAAATGATACCAAAATAACACTGCATAAAACGTGCACATTTTCAGAAGTCACATAATGGCTTGGTAACACTTTATTTTAGGGTCTCTTAACTAGTAGCATATTAGCATGCATATTACTAGAGTATTAGCCATGCATTAGTAGTAATAAGCACATATTGATGCCTTATTCTACATGTCTTTATTCTACATCCCTAATCCTACCCAATACCTAAACTTAACAACTACCTTACAAACTATTAATAAGCAGCAAATTAGGAATTTATTGAGAGAAAAGTCAAAAGTTAATAGTGAATAAGTGTTCCCTATTCTACAGTTACAATGGATTTGTGTAAAGAACAGATTACGTTTAATGTTAAATAACCTTTTACTATTACACAGAGGAAAGACAATCATATGGGTTCAGAGCAAATAGTTAAGAAACAAACATCCTCATATTTGGGTGACTATTCCTTTCAAATTAATTGATTGATTGATTGATTGATTGATTGATTGATTGATGATTGATTGCACTGTCATTTACAAGTAATTAAAACATATAAACACTATATTTTCTATTAAGTCTGCAGGTAACACAATATGTTTTGGTTACACTTTAGTTTGGGGTCCAATTCTCACTATTAGCTAACTATTAACTTCCACTTTTGCCTCAGTAAGCTCCTAATTTGTTGCTTATTAATAGCTACTAAGGTAGTTGTTAGGTTTAGGTATAGGGTAGGATAAAGGGATCTAAAATAGGGTCATGTAGAATAAGCCATTAATATTTGCCTAATAAGTACTAAAACACCATATATGCTACTAATATGCATACTAATAAGCAACTAGTTATAAGTGAGAGTTGGTGTAACCAACATTTCAAAGCATATTCTTTCATCAGTGGCTCAAGCTAAATTGTTCTATGTCTGACAGTAATATAGTCCACTTCTAGATCAATGTCTGACACTTCAGAAATAAGGTTACAGATTCACTGTCAAAGACATTACTGTTTCCTACCTTGGTTTGGATGATGGCCAAATAGAAACAGTAAGGAAAAGTACTTCCACAACATTTTCATCATCTCACTGACTTTAATCTCTTTTTTCCCAAAAGGTACCCAAGCAGAAATTGGTGTAACGATATCGATATAGTTTTATGAGGTAAAATATATAACAAATATAATCCCCCCCCCCCCCCCCACTACTGAATCACAATAAAGTTGGAACTAATAATTGAGACAAACTCTGGCTTGTAAAATGGGGTCTGGTCACTTTAGTGTGCTCAAACGCGAACTTGGCTTTGAACTCCAGCAGACAGAGGGTCAGGTCGACAGATAACCAAGCCCAATTTATCGTAGTCCAAACATTCTCACTCGTTTAGCTCGGAGAAAAACAGATGTCCTGGTTTAGGGCTGATAACGCTCACTGCCTGCTGATAAATTTCACATTCAGGTGGACAAGCTTGGGGGAAATGGGTTGCGAGGAGTGTGAAAAGGGCTCGGATCGCTGTCGGGTGGGGGCCGCTGATTGGACCTGAGTCGATGCGACTGACGGAGTCACAGCGTGACGGATTGGCGTTGACGGCCCTGTGTCCTGACCACCTCTGGATGGAAGGCCGTAATTTGATCAAGCTATCAATCAATACATCCATATGGGCATCAATCAAGAGCGTAAAGCGCTGCACCCTTCGGCGGCTGAGACAAGAAAAAGGAGACAGAAAATAGGGGACTCGGTTTCTGCTCAGCTCCCCTTCCCTCGCATGACAGCATCAAAAGAGGGTCACCCTGGCCTGGGGTTGCCTGACAGAAACACTAAGAAAGTCTCACATGACTGGACACATTAATGAAGAAGGTGAGGTGGGTGCGGAAGTGCTGGAAATATGAGTCATTGTGGATTAAACTAACTTCCAATGATATTGAAGACAGTAGCTCAGTGCCGCTGGAAGAGTCACAAACTGTTAAGCGTGACATTATAACAGTGCTTTAGGACTCCTTTGTTGAAAGCTGGCAGAAAACAACAAAAGTCACCTCACTAGCCAATTATTTTAAAATCTGACAGCGGTGGTTGTCAGGAAAGCCGCTTCTGAAAGCATTTCTAACCTGTGGTTTTGGAGAAACGGGGCAGAGTAATGTTAGGTCATGAAATCCCGGCATTAAGAAGGAGGTTATCTAAAACTTGGGTGTTGAACTAGGAATAATTGGGGAGCTAAAGCTTAGTGGGAAACTTTAAATGTAGTGGAAAGATAGATAAAATCACCCCTGAGTCAGGAGAAGAATACAGTCAAGAAGTCTGCATGGGTGTTAAACCCAAACCCAAATCCAGCCTTTAAATTAAACCTGTGATCTCGCTCAGTCATTTTATTTTATACCAAGTGAGTAGACCCATATGCATTTTTACAGAGACCCAATAGCCTACTAAAAGTTAATCAAATTAAAATAAAATATGTATAATAATTAGGGCTGTCAATCGATTAAAATATTTAATCGTGATTAATTGAGTTAACTTGTGATTAATCACAATTAATCGCACATTTGTTCTAAATTTACCTTAAATTAAAACGTTTCAAGTTTTTGTATACTCTAATCAACATGGGAATGGACACATATGGATACTTTATGCAAATGTATGTTTATTATTATTGAAACCATAGTCAACATAGAGCATGAAGACTAGACATATTTTAAAGGTCATATATGTTTTTCACAGAATTTGTTCATGTCTATTACACACATGAAAAATGAAATACCAGATTCCCATTACTTCTCTTTCTTTGCACTGAGCAATTTACTCACACAAACCTGTTCACGTTTTTGCAGGACAGGACAGCTCACTTCTTCTGAACATGAACTATTTATTTATTATGTATTATTACATCTGTTTGCCTCTCTGTGCCCACATACTGTATTTTGTTGCAAATAAATTCTCAATAAAACTGTTTTCATAGATATATTTGACTGTTTCTGTTGTCAGACAATGGGATGAATATGAAATAGTGACTGAAACGCGACCCAGTAAGACATAACCAGCTCTCCCTTCCGAGATGATAATCTGCACAAAAATCCTGATAATTGAGCCGTTCTGATTAAATCAAAAACACATAAGATAAAGACAATAGCTGTGCTGTGATTTCGGCTATACTTGCATGTAAAATTAGAGAACCAACATAATATCTTGTTTAACTGAGAGTTCCTCAGCTGCCGCGCGCTGGACCGAGCTGATGCACATAGAGACAGAGAGAGAGAGGTGTGTGTGCACACGCTGGGAGAGCAAGAGCTGTTATTGTAATCACTGTCATTTATTGTACATGATTAAAAGAAAGCATACCTGTTCAGGTGTAAGGTCCCTCTGTTCGTTAGCGAGCATCTCATATCCAACCATGAACTTGCGGATGGTTGCGGATCGCAGTAGAGGAGGATAGTAGTGAGCATGAAGCTGCCAGTGGCTCATGTCTTCCTGTAGATGACTTCCTGTCGGGGCCCCTGGAGAGCAAGCCACAACTGTGAGCACACACACTGTACAACAGTCGGACGATATATAGAAATATCTAGATTCAATTTAATTTAATACTTTAAAGAACATATTCCCAACCCAATTTCCATCCATAATGTGACGCATTTCCTCATGTAACTGGATATAAAATGAGAAAAAAAAAAAACTGGGATTTTACCCATGATCATTGGAATGGATGGTGAAAAAAGGTTGTTGCACACCTGAATGGAACCAGGAATGAAAGCAATAGATTGTGAGGAGGATGAAAACGTTGTTCAAGAAAACAAGTCATATTTATATAAACTTCTACCTGCAGGGAAATAAGTTAACTCACACAGTATATTGAGGTAGAAGTTCAAGTCACTCTCAAAAGCATCAATACTGTAACTATATAATTATATACAGTACTAGTATATCACTATAATTATATACTAGTATTGCTGTAACCCAGTCATTAATGTTACTATTCACACAAAAGTTAATGAACACACAAATGAAAAATCATACTCATGTTGTCAAACTTGTATGACTTACTTTCTTTCAAACTAAATAACAGAAACTATAAAATAAATACATACATGTATAAATAAAAAATAAAAAATGTCTACATGTGTTTTTGTATAATATGAAAGTCATTGGGGCTAAAAAAAAATAACAGTGCAGTCAATTGACTTTAATTGTATGCAGAAAAAACTTAAGTTTTTTGATAAACTATCCAAAATTGCCTAAATTACTGCTTAAACCAGAAAATATTTTTACAATAACTGAAATAGCTGCCATTTTGTAGTTGGACCGAGCTTACAAAGACAAACGTTCGTTTTCTGAAATAACACTTGTGAATCGTGCAAAATAAGACCAAGAACACTTATCAAGAACGTAGCAGGGTCAAGTTTAATTTCACGCTAACCACAATAATGATGTCAAGACCTCTATTGACTGATCTTTGCAAAGAAATGAAAGTTCAGTCAATCTCATTAAGACGTTCAGAAACAGCATGCGATGGCTCATTAAGTTTATTATGTGTTTCATTTTCAGCAACAGATCAGATAGGGCAAAAAAATGCTTGCTGTCCCGATGGAGGACATTCTCAAAATCCTTCAAAAAAAGTCAAAAATGACTGGTTGCACGATTCGGTCTGATCAAACGGACTTGGCATCCATCTGTCTTATAAGTGTCTGCGGCTACATCAAAGCTGAATATGCTGAACAGAACAAACCGCAGCACTGGGCCTCATCTAAAACCGTAATTAAAAACCCAGCCAATGTATAGTAAGAAGGCCTGCGAACGTTCGGATGCCAGTGGCATGCAAGACATCTCTTGTAAGGTTTCACGGTGCATATTAAGTTTAAAATGGCTGTGAGAACCAGCGGTTTGGCCATTCGCCCAATCCCAGATCCCCCACTCTTATCCCCATGTAATGAATGAAAAGCGTATCATGCAAGTTAAATCAGATTCATCCTGACTGCTCCAGTGAAACGGCTGTTCATTTCCTTTCTCCAATGCCTT
>QVTF01006788.1:0-26880 GCA_003573665.1 Oxygymnocypris stewartii
CAGCTGGGTCTGCACCATTAACGCCTGTCGTGTCCGTCTGCATCTTTCGTGTGATTTTAGCGCCAGTTTCTTCTTCTGCCCATTATTTGCTGCAGTTGTTTCCACGGAGCGATTTTTTTTTTACTCAGTAACGAATGTGTTTTAAAATGTAGCGAAGTACAATACTTCACACAAAATATACTTAAGTAAAAGTAAAATTACAGATTAAAAAAATTACTTAAAAAAGTACAAGTACACAAAAAAGCTACTCAATTACAGTAACGCGAGTAAATGTAATTCGTTACTTTCCACCTCTGCGGGTTGGACCCCCTTTGCTTTCAGAACTGCCTTAATTCTTCATGGCATAGATTCAACAAGGTGTTGGAAACATTCCTCAGAGATTTTGGTCCATATTTACATGATAGCATCACGCAGTTGCTGCAGATTTGTCGGCTGCACATCCGTGATGCGAATCTCCCATTCCACTACATCCCAAAGGTGCTCTATTGGATTGAGATCTGTTGACTGTGGAGGACTTTTGAATAAAGTGAACTTATTGTCATGTTCAAGAAACAAGTTTGAGATGATTTGAGCTTTGTGACATGGTGCATTATCCTGCTGGAAGTAACCATAAGAAGATGGGTACACTGTAGTGTAAAGGAATTTTTCCTTATGTGTATTGATCGTTAGTGAAACATAGATTCAAGATGTATGCATCATATGTTTTCTCACTTGCAGTTAGAAAAGCATTCTTTGTGTGATGATTTACTATGATTGGGAAGTGATAGAGGTAAGGAAACGCAGATGGTCAGGGGGTCAAGGGGGCATTTGCCTCCCTTTAACTAGTATAACCATTAATAGATAAACAAACTGGTATCTCTCCTGTAGGGGAGGGAAGAAAGAAGGCCTTGAAGGAAAGGACTATAAAACAGGCTGGCACTGCTTCTCCTTATCTCTCCTCACTGACTCACTTATGTGTATTGGTGACGAGGATCTCTCTTGCAAGAGAATAAATACCTTTATTACTATAATTTGGACTCAGAGTTGGCTCTTACTCAGTGATGATGTTTGTTTGAAAGAAATTGCCACAACAATTTGGTGTCAGAAAGTGGGATTCCTTGGATGTGACTTCTGGACCTGACAGCGGACGGAGGCTGATCACCTTGGAGCTGAAAGTTCCAACCCTACCTCGCAAAAAAAAGATTCAGAGACGAGGGACCGTTTCCGCTGTTCCACTGGAATCAAAAAGAACCCAGGTGGCACAAAACAACATCTCTGGTAAGAGACAATTAAATTCAGTTTAATTAGGGGGGAAAGAGTGAAATTGAACCATATTGGCTGAAAACTGTTTCTGTGGTAGAGTAATTTGGGCACGAACGTTCAGATAGGTAACCTGAGATTAATTTGAGATCTGTACGGATCAAGAGGGTTTCAAACAGGTACCGAGGACTCTGGGCATGAACGTTCAGATAGGTAACCTGAGATTAATTTGAGATTTGTACAGATCAAGAGGGTTTCAAACAGGTACCGAGGTTAATTGGGGTTGGCTAAAAATCGAAAGATTTTGGTAAATCACAATTAAGAGGGCACTGATAGTGCAACCCGACCGATTGCGGGATAAGAGAAAATCGGATCTGCTGGAGACGTCTAGCAGATTAAGAGACGCGCGTGAGTAAGTCCACAGAAAGCAGAAAACAGCCAGTATGGGGAAGTCTCAGAGCAAGCTTGTGAAATATGATACACCGGTGTACCACCAAATGAAAAAACATTATGGTCAGAAATGTATGCAAGATATTGAAAAATTAATCAAGCATCATGATTTTCCCGAAGAGGGAACATTGAGCCTCACAAGACTGAAAGTGGTGAGGGACTCAGTTGAACAAAGTAGCGACAAACAACCAGGTTGTTGTTGCAAATGTGTTAAACATGTATGTAAAAAATGTGAACAAACAGTAGATTGTTGGCTCAAGGAAGCAGATAAAAGAGAAAGAAAGCAAATGCAGAAAGAGTTAGCAGGAGGGAAAAATGAAAAGTGTGAAAGTCTATCTGTATGTGTGTCTGCACCACCAGAACCGACCAACCCACAGTATGTTTGTGTTTCCCCACATGAAAATGCGGTGAGGTCGGCACCGCCAGAGTACAAAACACACATCTACCCAATGGCTCAGCTGAATGCATTGAAATTCGACCCCGACCTCGACTGTTCTCCGCCAAGACAACCGCAGCAGGACGCACAAGCACGAGCAGCGCGAGACGCTGAACAAGTGGCACGAGAGGCAGCGCAGGCAGCGCCGCGAAAGCGAAGGGGGAGAGAGAGATGCAGCTGGCTGTTGTCGAGCACGAGCGCACCACCAGCAAAGCAAAACTGGAAGAAAAAAGGGTATCAAGAAAGTGGAAATGTGGACTGTGTGCAAGTAATGAACATGACTTTTCTACCTGCACGAAGTGCAGGTTGTGCAAGAACGACGGACACTGGGCACAGGATTGTCCAGAGGCGCGGAAGGCGGATTGAAACGAGAGGAACGGAGAACAGGAGAGGAGAAGGCGGGTGACAGGCATTCAACCAGCTACGAAAAAGGGAAGTAAAAATGTATTGACAAACACACACAACACGCTCACATACACTGATTTAAATAATGCTCTTTGCAATGAAGGAAATGCTTGCAACCCTTTATGTGTGACTGCTGAAGTTTTGAATAATGCTGTTACTGATGAATGTCTGAGAATGTACAAAAGTTCAGGGTTTTTAAGGCTACCGAGATATCCCATGTTAGTTAACGGGACAATGATAGACTTTATGGTTGATTCGGGGGCAGCTCGATCCACCATAAGACCATGTGACTTGCCATGTGAACCAAGAATGACGGATTTAGTGTTTGAAAGCACTTCGGCGTCAGGGCATACGATTTCAGAAAACTATACTGTGCCGTTGAAATGTGAGACGGAGGGGGGCAGGGCATTGAAACATGCGTTTTTGTGCTCTGAAACCTGTCCGGTTCCGTTAATGGCCAGGTATCTAATGTGTAAATTAAATCTGAAACTCACTGCCTGCCCGTTTGGGATCGTTATTGAAGAGGAACAGCAGATGAGTTGTGCAAAATTTGAGCCACAGTGGGCATACGAGTGGCAGATAAGAGATTTAGATTGGGCACAAATGATTTTGAAATTGGCAAAAGATCAAACAGTGTCAGCTAACAGAGAAAGTATGTTGCCTGACAGATTGCATTGCACGTCACATGTTGTAATTGAGCGTGAACCACAATATGAGGAAGAGTGGTTTAACGGGGCAGAAAATGAGAAAATAAGATTTGATAAGATTTTCTGGAATGAAAATGTGTGTGCGCTTTCAGCTTGCCTGTCAGCAAAACAAATGCAGCTGTATTTGATAACGGGGGAGTCTGCGCCACACTTATCAGTAACCAAGGGCACCGAGCAGACATGGGCCACTTTAGGCCTGTTTGTGAGAAAATGCATGAGAGCCACAGATTGGGCTGAAAAGGGAAACGGGGTGAAACACAGTGAAAATGTAGGGGCTTTTATGGCAAACTGTGATTTTGAGGTTGACGTACAGAGAACTGTGACTGCTATTGTCAGGAATGCAATGGAGAAGCATGAGCACGGATCTATTTCTGCCATAGACATTCATCCTGTCCTGGCAGAAATACCTTCAAAATTGTGGGCAAAACACAAATATGATGTTGGGTTGATTAAAGGTTGTGAACCAGTTGTAATCACTCCAAAGTCTGATTACAGGCCATGTCAATCGCAACATCCCCTAAAAAAGGAGGCATTGCGAGGGATCCAGCCAGTTTTTGAGTCTCTCCTGAAGGAGAAAGTAATCATTCCGTGTCATGATTCTCCAGTGTGAACTCCTATTTTCCCCGTGAAGAAAATAACATCTAACACAAGCGAACCCGTCACGTGGCGATTCGTTCAGGATCTGCAGGCTGTAAACTCAGACGTTATTGCGAGAGCTGCTCGCGTACCTAATCCGTACAGAATTTTGTCACAAATTCCGCAAAATGCAATGTATTTCACTGTGGTTGATTTGGCCAACCCTTTTTTTAGCGTCCCAGTGGAAGAAAAAAGTCAGTTTTGGTTTGCGTTTGATTTTGACAACAAAGGGTACACGTTTACCAGGTTGTGTCAGGGTTATTGCGAGTCTCCGACGATTTACAATGAAGCGCTCAGACGGAGCCTTGAACCGTTAATTCTGTCGAGCGGAACGGCGCTATTGCAGTATGTAGATGATTTATTGATTTGTGCACGAGATGAGGCTACGTGCGTGGCTGACACTGTGACTCTCTTGAACCACTTGGCGCAGGAGGGTCACAAGGTCAGTCTAACAAAGCTGCAGTTTGTGAAGCAGGAAATAACTTTTTTGGGTCATACTATAACACCAAACAGTAAAGCTATCTCTGAGAAACGAGTAAAAGCTATCAAAGATGTACCAAGACCAATAACAAAGAAACAATTATTATCATTCTTGGGAATGTGTGCATATTGTCGAACGTTTATTCCAAATTATGCATTTCTTGAAAAGCCCTTGAGAGCCCTGACAACAGGGAAAGGGCTGAGGTCATGTGACAAGATTGATTGGCCCACAGAAGCACAGGAGGCTTTTGCAAACATGAAAATGCAACTGGCTCAGGCTCCAACGTTGGGCCTCCCTGCGATTGAAAGGCCTTTTACACAAATGGTAGACGAAAAACATGGATTTATGAGTTCAGTGCTCTTGCAAACCCATGGGGACAGATTACGACCGGTCGCATATTTTTCAACAAAGCTTGATGCAGTTGCAGCAGGGTTGCCACACTGTCTGAGGGCTGTGGCAGCTGCTGAGCTGGCTGTACTGGCTTCAAGGGAATTTGTGGGGTATTCTGATTTGACTTGGATGGTCCCACACGCAGTCTCCATGATTTAGCAAGAACAGAAAACGTCACATTTATCAACAGCCCGATGGTTGAGGTATCACACGATTTTGCTTGACATGCCAAATGTAACAGTGAAAAGATGCACAACTTTGAATCCTGCCACACTTCTCCCTACGGAGGAGGATGGAGAGGAACACCATTGCTGTCTATCAGTGTTGGAACAGGTGTGTACACCACGTCCAGACCCGTTGGACACACCTTTAGAGAACTGTGACAATGTCCTCTTTGTGGATGGGTCGGCGTCCAAAGATCCACAAACAGGCCTGAATAAGGTTGGTTTCGCGGTGACCACTGAATTTGAAGTCGTAAAGTCTGGCAAATTGCCATCAAATTATTCGGCTCAGGCAGCTGAATTGGTTGCTCTGACAGAAGCGTGTAAACTTATGGCAGACAAATGTGTGACAATTTACACAGACTCGCGTTACGCTTTTGGGGTCACACATGATTTTGGTGCACTTTGGAAGCACAGAAATTTTTTGAAGTCGGATGGACATCTGATATTAAACGCATCTCTTGTGTCTGAGCTTTTGGAGGCCATTCTTTTGCCAGACGAAGTCGCGATCTGTAAATGCGCAGCGCACACTAACGATAAAAGTTTTATCTCCACAGGAAACGCAAGAGCAGACGCGGTGGCGGCAGCACAGGAGACAAAAAAAACGACTTGTGCTTTAGTATCTGTGACTAACCCTGATATTTCCCCTTGTTTACAAAGTATGCAGACTTTTTCCACAGGAGCAGAAAAACAAAAATGGAGGTCGTCTGGCTGCAGCCTCCAGGGGGGTGTATGGATGAGTGTTGATGACATTCCTTGTTTGCCCAAACACTTCTTTCAGCATTATGCTAAGTTGATACATGGGTTGGATCATGTGTCAAAGGGGAGTATGATAATGCAGATGAAAGAATTATGGTTTACAAAGGGGTTTACAGTGTTTGCTGAACATTTTTGCAAAAGATGTGTCACTTGTAACACACACAATGTGGCTAGAGGGATAAAAACACCCTTAGCATCTCAACCAGCCCCAGCAGGTCCATTTGAATATCTAATGATGGATTTCATCGAATTAACCCCTTGCGGGAAACAGAAACACTGTCTGGTGATGGTTGACATGTGGTCAAAATGGGTTGAGGCCTTCCCAACCTCGAAACAAGATTCGGCAGCAGTGGCAAAGGCCCTGTTAACCGAGATTGTTCCGAGATGGGGAATTCCAAGAAAAATCAGTTCGGACAATGGCAGACACTTTGTCAATGATGCAATAAAGCAGGTGGGTCAGTTCTTGGGAATTGACATGAGAACACACTGCAGCTACGCGCCCTCATCAGGAGGGGCAGTAGAGAGACAGAACCAGACAATCAAGAACAAATTAGCGAAATGCTGTGAAGAGACAGGTCTGACTTGGCTTAAAGCCCTCCCAATCGTACTGATGTACATGAGAATGAGAAAAAGAGTGAAAACAAACCTGAGCCCATTTGAAATTTTGTTTGGTAGGCCACCATTCATGGGCATAGAAGGGGGTAAACAAAGGCTGCCATCAACGGATGTGTGTGAGAATGACATGTTGAATTACTGCAAAGAAATGTCTTGTCTGTTATCAAATATTTCTGTGCAGGTAAAAGCTGCCCAGGGGAAGGTTGCTGAGACATTCCTGCACGAGGTCAGACCTGGCGATTTCGTGGTGATTCGTGATCACAGGAGAAAGAGCTGGAAATCGAAAAGGTGGCTTGGACCTTTCCAGGTGCTTCTGGTGACGCACACGGCGGTGAAGGTCGCAGAGAGGGCTACGTGGGTTCACGTAAACCATTGCAAGAGGGTGCCGCCCATTGCGGAGGCGGAGCAATCGCTGGAGGAGGTTCAACGCGAGTGTCAATAAATGCTAAGATCCAGTTTGAAAAACCCTTGCATTGCAGCTGTGTGTTTAAGCGGAACCAGATATTGGGCAGCAAGGAGGAGACTGGAGGGAGGAGGCAACTTTGATTGCGCAAACGGCATCCGGGTGGACACCGTAATCAACAGAACAGATAAGACTCTTAGTGCTTCAAAAACAGTACTTTCTCACAGTCTCTGGTCATAACAGCACCTTTGATTCAGAGTAACTGAGAGAATGGAGCGTACAAGACCGTGGCCCCCACTCAGAATGCCAGGAATGTGTGGCCTGTTTAAGACCACATGCATAATAACTTTGTTGTCAGTGACAATTTGCTTGGTAATACTACACTTCACAACAGGTCTGAAGGTGTTACCAACAGGAGATCAGACCAAAAATATGATGACACAAGTAGCGGAAGTTACAGTGAAATGTGTTAATTGAGTTATGATGTTTCTATTTTCTTCCTGAGAATGATTGATATGTAAAGAAGGTTAGAAGCAGCAGTTATCCGTGTTACGAGAGGACGTACAAGGAGAGGGGTTGAAACTGAGGGATTTTTTACATACTTTTAATAATTACATTTTATATTACAGAAGTAACTCAACAGTGATAAATTGATATGTTTATTTCCTACTATGAACTATACTATTTCTTGTTTATACTATGGTGACTGAGGGTTCGGTTTAGGCCGAGAGTGCAACAGCAGTGCCTGTCCATTCAGCCCGGCTATAGAATAAAGTCTTTACTTTGCTTGCTAAACATTTAGGGTCTGACCCAACAAAAACAGCCTAAGCATTTTTCAAATTTTCAAAAACTTACTTCACAGGTTCAAGGAGAGTGATCATTTATGTGAAAATCAGAGATGAAGAGTATAAGTGTGATTAATGACTTGAACTTGTATTTATTATTATTTTTACTATTATTATTACAATGTTTGATTAATCAGTTATCAGAGAATGATAAAAAGGGAGGCGTTGTAAAGGAATTTTTCCTTATGTGTATTGATCGTTAGTGAAACATAGATTCAAGATGTATGCATCATATGTTTTCTCACTTGCAGTTAGAAAAGCATTCTGTGTGTGATGATTTACTATGATTGGGAAGTGATAGAGGTAAGGAAACGCAGATGGTCAGGGGGTCAAGGGGGCATTTGCCTCCCTTTAACTAGTATAACCATTAATAGATAAACAAACTGGTATCTCTCCTGTAGGGGAGGGAAGAAAGAAGGCCTTGAAGGAAAGGACTATAAAACAGGCTGGCACTGCTTCTCCTTATCTCTCCTCACTGACTCACTTATGTGTATTGGTGACGAGGATCTCTCTTGCAAGAGAATAAATACCTTTATTACTATAATTTGGACTCAGAGTTGGCTCTTACTCAGTGATGATGTTTGTTTGAAAGAAATTGCCACAACAGTAGTCATAAAGGGATGGACATGTTTAACAACAATACTCAGGTAGGCTGTGGCGTTTAAACGATGCTCAATTGGTACTCAGGGGCCCAAAGTTTGCCAAGAAAATATCCCCCACACCATTACACCACCACCACCAGCCTGAACCATTGAGACAAGGCAGGATAGATCAATGCTTTCATGTTCTTTACACCAAATTCTGACCCTACTGTCTGAATGTCGCAGCAGAAATCGAGACTCATCAGACCAGGCAACGTTTTTCTAATCTTCTATTGTCCAATTTTGGTGAGCCTGTGCGAATTGTAGCCTCCGTTTCCTGTTCTCAGCTGACAGGAGCGGTGCCCGGTGTGGTCTTCTGCTGCTGTAGCCCATCTGCTTCAAGGAACTTGGCGTGTTGTGTGTTCAGAGATGGTATTCTGCATACCTTGGTTGTAACGAGTGGTTATTTGAGTAACTGTTGCCTTTCTATAATCTCTAACCAGTCTGCCAATTCTCCTCTGACCTCAGACATCAACAAGGCATTTCCGTCCACACAACTGCCACTCTCTGGATATTTTCTCTTTTTCAGATCATTCTCTCTAAACCCTAGAGATGGTTGTGTGTAAAAATCCCAGTAGATCAGCAGTTTTTAAATACTCAGATCAGCCTGTCTAGCACCAACAACCATTCCATGTTCAAAGTCACTTAAATCCACTTTCTTCCCCATTCTGATGCTCGGTTTGAACTTCAGCAAGTCATCTTCACCACATCTAGATGCTTAAATGCATTGAGTTGCTGCCATGTGATTGGCTGATTAGCAATATTGTTACCAAGCAATTGAAAAGGTGTACTTAATAAAGTGGCCGGTGAGTGTGTGTGTGTGTATATATATATATATATATATATATATATATATATATATATATATATATACAGTGCCCTCCAAAGAATTGGAACAATAAAAACAAAATGTATCTGTTGGTTGTGGAGTCAAGACATTTACAAATATGATTAAAAGATCAATATGAGACAAAACTACAGAATGTCACATTTTATTATTGGGCCGGGTGATTCAACACAGATGTTTTACCAGCTAAGAAGTTCAGCACTTTTAGAGTTTCATTTCCTTATCTGATGTGAGCATAAGTATTGGAACAGTTGCCTCACAGGTCTTTCTAAGTGATCAGTTGTGTCCTGTTGCATTGATTATTCAGATATTAAAAGCAGGGAATGTGTCGTTTCAGTTATATCCATTACTTATGTATTCTGAATCTTGCATTCGATGATGACACTCTCAAACCAGGATGAAGACGAGGGGGCTGACTTTGAGAGAAAAGCAAGCAATTTGGATGCTAAAAGAAAAGAGGAAGTCAATTAGAGCTATAGCAAAAACAAAGGGCATGGAGAAATCAAGAGTTTGGAAACCACCAGCAACACCAGCAACCAACAACTACCTGATCGGCTGAGAAAACAACAGTAGTTGATGACAGATAAATCATAAAAGATGTGAAAGTGAACCCTAAAAGACTTTTCTGTAAAATCACCAACAACTTCCAGAAAGCTGGGGTGATGCTCTGACAATCTACTGTCCTCAGGAGACTTTGACACAGAATTACAGATGCTACACAGCAAGATGCAGCACCTCTGACCAGCACCAAAAATAGAAAGGCAAGATTAGAGTTTACAAAAAAGCACAAAGGTGAGGCAGAAGAGTTTTGGATCTGTGTTTATGGACCGATGAGATAAAGATGAACCTTTATCTAAGATGTGCTGAATGTGGAGAAAAAAGGGAACTGCAAATGATCCCAAGCATACAGCCTCATCTGTAAAGCATGGTGGAGGTGGTGTCATGGCATGGGCATACATGGCTGTCTCTGGAACAGGCCCTCTAAAATTTACTGATGACTTCATGTATGATGACAGCAGCAGAATTAATTTGGAAGGGTACAAAACCATCTTGCCTACCAATATTCAAAAAAATGCCACCAGATTCATTGGGAAGTGATTCATATTGCATCAGGACAATGACCCAAAAGACCTTGCCAGTTCAGTCAAGGAATTTATAAGGGCAAAGAAATGGAAAGACTTCCAAGTCAATCTCCAGATTTAAATCCGATTGAACATGAATTTCACCAGCTGAAGAGGGTCACAGACTCACTGCTGTTATTGTGCACAAGGGATCTGCAACAAAATAATAGGTTTTAATACTTTATATTTGGCTTACGTTCAATTGTCCCAATATGTATGCTCACATGAAATAGTGGGATGAACTGCTGACCTTTATATTTGGTAAAACATGTATGTGTTGAAACAGCTAATAATAAAATGTGACATTCTGTAGTTTTGTCTCATGTTCATCTTTTAATCATATTTGCAGATGTCTTGACTACACAGCAAACAAAGCAATTGTGTCACTGCTGTCCCAATACTTATGGAGTGCATTGTGTATACACACACACATATATATATATATATACACACACACATAACTACAGAAATATATAGTTTAATTATTCCACTGAATCCACAAGGTAAATAACTAATGATAGTTGATAGATAATGACACTAAATATGCTAATGCGCTAGTGTTTTTTCTCTCTCTACAGATCTATTTCTGCTGTGGCAAACATGCTTCACAGGGTTTTACCTCCATCGCTAACAAGACAATTAATGGGTGTGATTTATAAGACATGTAATTATGATGCTGTCTGGAATTTACATATTTCAAATATTTATATATATAAACTATATTGTAGGCTATATTTTTTTTTCACTCTCATTTTCGACTCGTTCCCTGGTGAAGGCTAATATGACCTTATAAGAGATTATGACTAAAATAATTCCAGTTGACTAACTTCGCAAATTGGTCATGTCACAAAGCACTTTGCGAGCTGCAGATTCACCAGTGTGTGGGGTGTGGAGTGGCATATAGAAACTCAGTCCAATTATGGATTGCTGTCAACACTTCCAGCTCCAAAAGCGACCGCATAAGCTTTGTAGCGATATACACGCGGTTTGAACTTGACAGAGTGGATGGATGGTTGAAGGAAGCCTGTTACCCTTGCTACCTTCTAAATGTCCATATTTATTTCTATCCTATTTAATACGATGCTGACATATTTTGAAAGGAAGTTAAATGGATCCTGGCTGCAGTGTCTGCTAAATGGCATGTGCGGTTTTCAGCATTTCAAATGAGTTTAAGAAAGTCATTTGAAATCTCTGCCGCTCACTTTAATATCGGCAGCCCTTCAGTGTAGCATTCTAACAAATCCCATCTCTTGATCCTTGCCTAAATTGTGTGTTGTCATAGACTATGCTGTCATTTTCCAGGCCACATGTGATGCCTGGAATGCTGTCACCTGGCAATAGACTTGGAAACTAGGAAATTTGATTTTTCTGAGACTATATCTACCACACCCTCCATCCCCCCCTCCGTTTGAGGAAAATATTTATTACATATTGAAGAGTTCTACAAAATATTTTTGTCATTATACATACCACTGCATGTTTTTCAATTATAAAATTATTATAGACAGAATCTTAGACATCATATAAGGGATTTATTTGACCACTAAAAAATAGTGGAAGCCCAGATACCGTACCTCCTCCCACCAATTACACACTTCAGCGTGTTTGCCATGATTCCAGCCACCCTCAGTGATCTCAGGACCATGCGTAGATGTTCCAGGTGCCGCTGCTAATCATTACTGTATATAATTATATACAGGCATACATTATACGCCTTTATGCCTCTATAATATTCATTATAGAGGCGTACGCGCTATGTGGCCGGAGGATCTTGTCCATGAGACGTGAAAGGTTGCGGGAGCTCCGAACAACCTGAATGGAAGAGTAACAAATTGGTGTAATCCGTACGGTGTTGTGAAGGCTGTTTTCTCTTTGGATAATGGCGACAAGGGGATCTGCCCCTTCGTTAAATCCAGTGTCGAATAAAAGCGAGGTGAACCTATCCGAACAAGCAGCTCGTCAATTCAGAACATTGGATAAGTGTCGAATTTCGACACTGCATTCACCTTCTTATAATCAACACAGAAACAGACTCAGCCATCTGTTTTCGGCACTAAAACTATTGGGCTTGCCCAGTCGCTATTCGATTCTTCTAGTACACCCAAGTCTAGCATGGCCTTTAATTAATCCTGTATCACTTTTTTGTGTTCAGGTAAACGATAAGGACAGCTGTGCGCCATTTCCCCAGGGATTGTTTCAATATGGTGTTGTATGAGGGCCGTGTGCCCGGGCAGGGGTGAAAACACATCCGAAAAATTTGCTTGCAACTTGGCTAAATCGGCTAGCTGCAGCGCCGATAGGTGATTTCCCCCCGCAAAGAATGCGAGCAGATTAGTTTTGACAGCTGCTTTGGTCCGAGATCTTCCTCTTCTGAAACGGCCGCTGCTAACTCAACTGATGTCACCTCATTCCAGTGTTTTAAACGATTGAGATGATAGATTTGACATGAATCACCACTGTCCGTTCGCTTTACCTCATAATCGAGATCCACAACACGCCGTGCAACCACAAAAGGCCCTTGCCACTTAGCGAGTGATTTAGAACTAGACGATGATAGTAATAGAAGCACTTTCTCTCCCAGTGAAAACTGACGCTCTCTCGCCTACCCTTGTTGTAATAATAAGTATAATTTGAGTAATAAAAAGAAAGAAAGAGAAAACAATTGCTTTGTATGTTGTACATTCTCACGCACATACTCTGATTGCCAGACATACACTGATATTGCCAGACATTCACACTGATTAATGGTAATAGTCAGTAATCACACACTGATGTGCGGGGTAATACAGATGATAATCATACAGATATGGGCCATACAGTCCATAATGGCCGACCACCATTCATACTGTTGGCCGTTATTCAGTCAAAGTAATCACAGCTGATTATCAGTCAGTCACACAGATACAGCCACATTCCCCACAAAACACGAACACGCATATATAACATTTTTTGAAAAAAAAAAAGTTTTTTTTGTCAAAAAGGCGATCACTAAGTTCCTCCCCATCACATGGTAATCAAGGTGCGTCACAGCTGTCGCGAGAGCACGCCAGAATTAAAATAAACAATTGTCCTTTTGTTGTTTTGTTGTTTTTTTTGAGGGGGGTCTCATTCTGTGTGTAACACTGTATGCTACAAAACCATGTGTTTTTTTACAACCAGGACGCAGTTTTTTGAGCGTGAGTTATTACACAATGGATACAAACAATAACTCTACCTGAAGAAAAGAGACAAACAAAGGAATATCCATCCATATAACAACGTTATTGCTTCGTTGGACTAAAGTGCTCGATGTGATGTTGTTCCATGGACCCTTACCTCTCTAACTAAACGGGATTTAAAGCAGTGGATGCGTTTGTGACTCAATATTACATGAAGCTGGTATGTACTGATTTTTTATTATGGATATTTTGATGTGTACTGCTTATACAAATTTTGCAAATAAATTCCTTATAAGCTTTCCATCGAAAAACAGTGATCTATCATCGATGCTTGAGGCTTAGACCTTCAGAATGACATATAGTTTGTCAAGATTAATTTTGTCCCGTTTCATTTAATCTATTCGTAAACAATGACGTGCAAACAGAGAGGGTTCAGTGCGCTGGAGTCCTGGTGCAGGTTAACAGGATAAAACAGATAATTATTTTTAAGGTTTTTAAGTGTTATGTGTGTCAAAGCAAGAGTTGTAAAATGTATTATATTTTTTAACTCATGAATTCATTTTTTTTTCTATTTGTGGAGGGATACATTGATCTTTGTGGTTATCAGCATTTTTTCACAAATCTGTGAAAAAGTACTGTTGATACCTTTATTTTAGACTATTTACACCCTTTGTCATAACCAAAACACTTGGCAATAAGGTTTAATTTATTGACATTAGTTAATGTATTAGTTGTCAAACACAATGAACAACATTTTTTACAGAATGTATTAATGCAGGTTTATGATAATATACAAATATATATAATAATTGATATAAAAATTTACTGTATCGGTGTTAAATATATTATTTGAAATGTTAAAAAAATTCTGTATTCGTAGAAATCAATATAAAATATAAAAAAGATTAATAAATGCAATAAATATATTGCTTTTACTTCTTGATATTATCTAATATTAACCAAACTAACCTTGGTTGTTATTGTTACCGTTATAACAATAAAGCTGACTTGGTCAACATTTATTACTGATCTTCATCGGTCTATCTTTTCACTTTGAAAAGAGGAATATTGCAGAAAATGTGTGGACTGTAAGCAAGCTGCTTATATGTTCTCCAATTTCCTGTAGATGTAGGGCCGTGCTTTTGCTGCACTTGAGTGACTTTGAAATTGAACCATGAAGTGTAAAATTGCTTTGGGTACGAAGCAAAACTGCATAGCGTTTGCGTGTGGCCAGATGTATTATTGAGACGTGGAACATGGAACAGCATGCTTTGAAATGAATGCTCGCAGAGTGTGTTGTTTACAAAGCTTTGTCAATTTGTTCAGCTTGATGGCAACAGTCAGCATGTTTTCAGTCACAACTTGTGGAGAAGAAGTATTAGGCTTGTTTGGGGGAACAGAGGCACCGCAGTCAAAACAGAGTCTTTCGCTAAGTGAGAATGAGTAGTGAAGAAGCTCAGAGAGTGATTTTTTTTTTCTCCCTTTTCTCCTCTGGGGCATGTAAGCTGTGGGAACACAGACAATGTACGAGCTTTTCCAAAATGGCTCATGCTTATCCTCTTATGACAGCATGAGCATTCCTAAATGGCATGATGAGTCAGGAAGAATACTCATGAATCAGGGAAAACATCTAATCTTTTGTTCAATCTTCAAATGTTCTTTAAAACAGGATTTTTGCACAGAAAAATGTTTTCTAAGGAAAGATTGACATTTATTAACCATATGAAGACTTTATTAAAAACAATATTTTGAGTAGTTTTTAAGGCTTCATTTTTAAGGCAATCTACCTGAATAAATTATGTAAAATCTAGGTGGTCTTTTCTTTCCTTTTTTCAGTTTAATTAATTCCTCAATTTAAGCCTCAAAACTGCTTAAGTTTCCTTAAAGAATGAGAAGAACATAGTCAGGTCCATATATATATATATATATATATATATATATATATATGTAACATATGTCGGCAGGAATTCAACTGTCTCTACAGGTCACGTGGCCAGCTAAAGATCAGAGTCTCTCTAAAGCCCCTCCCCCTCATCCAGCACAAAAGCGCGCGATTTCTTTCGGTCACAGAAGTGACGGGAACGTTTATAAAAGACATTCGTTCATTTCATGACTTTTAAAACCATCTACACAAGAAACATATGGATATTAATGTTGTACTCGTTCTCTCATATGCTTGTGTGTATATGAATTACTTAAGAAATGTGGGCTGATTTTTAATCGCGCCTTAAACTGTAATGTGTAGGTTGCGCCAAATGCAGTGTTTAGACTTGTATGAACGGTTGCAAAATTGTATGAATCAGTAAGATAACGAATGTGGTGATATTATAAATGGGTAAACCTGGTAAGAGTTTTAATACATGGGTAAAAGTTTATTTTTCGTCACATGAAAGTGTAACGAGGGTAGAAACCATGGACATGGGCGGGGCTCCGCCCCATACAGACACTCTGATTCGACCAGCCGCCTGTGGGCGGTGTCCAAATCGGACTGTTTAAAACAACGCGCCAGCGTGCAACTCTCGCTCTCTCTCTTGTGCTCCTGGACTCTCTTGCTTCTACCTCCGATCGCCCTCCCGGACGTAAATAAACCTTGTTTCGTTTTATAAAGAATTGTCTCTGGAATGTAATTTTTAAGTATTTTATCCTTCTTGCCACAAAGATGACGTTACCTAAGAATTTGAGAGACTAATAAGAATATACTGTTTAGTGATCGCTGGACGACCACTTAATAAGGTATAAATTGTAAGTTAAATATTAATATTACTTTAATCAAGCAATATTGAATCTTTAACAATAATTCCCGGAGCTGAAATAATAGCTCCATATAAAATTGCATTACATATATTTGGACACTGACACAATTTTCATAATTTCAGCTATGTATGTCATTAAAATGGAACAATCAAGATGAAATTGAAATGCAGACATTAAGCTTTAATTCAAGGGGTTGAACAAAAATATAACATAAAATGCTTAGGAATTACAACCATTTTTTATAGATAGTCCCCCCCATTTTCAGGGGCTCAAATGCAATTGGACAAATACATATAATCATAAATAAAATTTATGTTTTTAATAAACTCATTGATATCACCAAAGACTGGGCTTCATTTGTGATGCTTTGCCAGGCCTTTGCTGCAGCTGACTTCAGTTGTTGTTTGTTTGTGGGTCTTTCTGCCTTTAGTTTCGTCTTCAGCAAGTGAAATGCATGCTCAATTGGGTTGAAATCAGGAGATTGATTTGGCCATTGCAGAATATTCCACTTTTTAACCTTCAAAAACTGCTGGGATGCTTTTGCTTTATGTTTTGGGTCATTGTCCTCTTGTACTATGAAGCGCCACCCAATCGCACAGGCTCACCAAAATTGGACAATAGAAGATTGGAAAAAACGTTGCCTGGTCTGATGAGTCTCGATTTCTGCTGCAACATTCAGATGGTAGGGTCAGAATTTGGCATTAAGAACATGAAAGCATGGATTTATCCTGCCTTGTCTAAACGGTTCAGGCTGGTGGTGGTAGTGTAATGGTGTGGGAGATATTTTCTTGGCACACTTTGGGCCCTTTAGTACCAATTAGCATCGTTTAAACACCACAGCCTACCTGAGTATTGTTGCTGATCATGTCCATCCCTTTATGACTACAGTGAACCCATCTTCTGATAGCTACATCCAGTAGGATAATGCACCATGTCACAAAGCTCAAATCATCTCAGACTGGTTTTTTGAACATGACAATGAGTTCACTTTACTCAAATGGCCTCCACAGTCACTAGAACTCAATCCAATAGAGCACCTTTGGGATGTGGTGGAACGGGAGATTCGCATCATGGACATGCAGCCGACAAATCTGCAGCAACTGCGTGATGCTTTCATGTAAATATGGACCAAAATCTCTGAGGAATTTTTCCAACAACTTGTTGAATCTATGCCACGAAGAATTAGGGCAGTTCTGAAGGCAAAGGGGGTCCAACCCGGGTCGTAGCAAGGTGTTCCTAATAAAGTGGCCGGTGAGTGTATATATAAACCTGACTGTGTCTCTTGGTTTATTAGTGAAAAGTTCTCAATATTTTCTATATAACTGTCACATTTTAGCCACTGTAAAGGAGTGAGGAACGAGACACGGATGAAACATAAAAACATAAGTTTTTAATAATCCAAAATGGGAAATACAGAGCAAGCAGGAACACATAACACATGAATTAATGTTAGACACCGGACAGAAAGCAAGGGGCAGACCATACTATAAATACAACGCAACGAGATAATTGGGTAAACACAGGTGAACAGAGGGAGGAGCCATGAAGGAGGAAGGGCTGATAACTCCAGGGGGCCAACCAACGCTGGCGGAGCAGGTGGTGGAGGAGCCCGAGGTGGAGATGGAGAGCTGATGAGCCAGGGTGATGAGGAGGATCCGGAGGCCATGGTGGAGATCTGGAGCTGCTGGGTTGACGGGCCGAGGTGGAGTCCGGGACTCAGAGGCTGGAGGTGAAGGCAAGAGATTCTCCAGCCACAGTGATGATGGAGACTGTCAGACCCGTGGGGCTCGCACCGTACTGATGGTGGGCTGAGGGCGACAGCGGTGTAGGAGGCAGGAGCGGGCGGTCATTTTTGACCCTCCGGGCTCTTGCCCACACACACCAAATTCCGATTCCCAGCACGGGAAGTGTGACTGACAGGGCTGCACTCGGGAACAGAGTCTCTCTCTAAGCAGGATGTGGAAACAGGAGCCCTCTCTGGGCCAAACTCAGGAACAGGAGCGCTCTCTGGGATAGACAGGGAAACAGGAGGCCTCCCTGGGCTGGAATGGGGGACATCCATCTGTTATGTGCCCATAATGGTGCGTTGTGTTGTGTTGTGTTGTCTTGCTTTCGTTTTCTTTCTCCGCTATCATCTCTTAGGATTATGCTACTGGCTGAAGTGATTGTCTGTCATCATCATCCTGAGGACATATGTCACGGGGAAAGATAAAAGGTCAACGTCAACTGGAAACAGAGGATGGAGAGAAAGGAGAATGGAGCAGAGTCTCATACCTGGGCACGCCAGTCTGTCATGCCTGATTTTGATTTACGACTCCTTTGTTGCTCTTTAATCTTTTGTTTGTAAATGTTGCTCCTGCTCCAAATAATCTATTTGTGTTATGTTGCTACTGTGAGTATTTTTTGGATAACAGCCCGATTGTCATGATTTGGGATTTCCGACCAAGGAAGCAGTGACTAGGGAAGCAAGCATGTCACATGACTTCCATTTTGCACTCACCAAGGAAACACCTGCTGTTAGAACATTAGGTAGGGAGCGGATGCTGTTTTGTATGTTTGGGATTGATTAGTTGGGATTGTTTATGTAGGGCATGCAGAGCACTGAAGAAATTATTTATTTGTTTGTTTTTGTTTCGTAAGGCAATTTACCAGGAACTGGGATTTATTTGGAGTGGGGTTTTGTTTTATTCTTTTCTTTGATTTAGCTCCGCTCAAGTCATGTTTCCCTGGTTTGTTTTACCCTCCCTCTTTCTCCATTCTTTTTTTTTTTGCAATCTCCTCTATTGATTTATTCTGGTTTTATGCTACCTCTTATTTGTAAATAAATACACTGTCTCTTTATTAAACCATTTTTGTGGTTATTTTGGGCCTGCATACCAACAATGTTTACCATGGTTAAAAGACCTGGGGGTTTATTTATTTTGTGTTAAACGTCTCTTATACCCCAGACTGCCTTGGAGACGTAGCACCTCTTTAGGCTAAACTCAGGAACAGGAGCCCTCTCTTTGCTTAACGTGGTGTAGCGTTTGGACCAATCAGACACACAACTATTTGGTATATTTAACAAATAATCTCTTATGCCCCCTCACCCAACCAAAAGGCAAACTATGACGGTCTGTAGACCCTTCCTCCGAAATGCATCTAACATCTAAAAAAGGCAGAACAGTAAATTTACATGTAAATATTTTCAAAATATATACTGTATGTGTGTATGTATATATGCATAATAAATATGGACAGTACACACATATATTATGTCAACAAAAACGTACTAATATATTTAAAAATGTCAGAAATCAGTACACAGATTCAGTGTTCGATTATTAACAATTATTATTAGTCCACAATTATTAATAATGCTTTTTATTATTATAAATGTTGAAAACACCAAGATTTAAGCAAATCGTTTGCTTAAGAATTTTTGTGGAAACCATGAAACATTTTTAAGGATTATTTGATGAACACAAAGTTAAAAAGAACAGCATTTATTTGAAATATAAATCTTTTGTAACGTCAATGTCTCTACTGCCATGTTTGATCAGGTTGATGCATCCTTATGGAATAAAAGTATATATTTTTTAAATACTTGACCCAAATTTCCAAATCGTAATGTATGATAGTTTTCACAAAAAAATTGTAAGAAGCACATCTGTTTTCACATGTTTCTTGAGCACCAAATCAGCATATTAGAATCATGTTTAAAGGACACTATACAGTCCCAGTTTATTAAAATTAGCCAAGTTTATCCATTCATAGGAACATAGCTGGTCTCCAGTAAACAGGAGAATTGGCTGATGCCATATCCACAGGATTAGCTGACATGCACAACTGATCCTCTTTTCTGGTGTGGTGCTGAAGGTAACTCGTATCCTTGAATATGTCTGATGCTGCAAGATTTAACCGCAGAGGACAGAGTGCAGGAACCTTGCCATTTGAGACAAACCACTGTGTCTTCAGCACTTCAGTCAGGCACACATGAACAACAGACCACATGAATAACTGAAGCATCAAGACAGGGATACGCATCCTTTCACAACCCTTTCCTTGGAAATCTCTTCCAAGACCACTTTAAGAAGTTTTTTTTTTTATCCGCTTTTCAATTAAAGTTTTCTCCTCCCCTTAAGCCTTGTAACTACACTGCAGGCTTAGACAAAAAGCTTTACAAGAGCGAGCTGTGTTATAAATATAGAGCCGCTTCTCTGGGCCTGATCAACAGCACGAGGCGAGTCATTAATAAGGTAATGAAGCTTTTGAGAGAGACTGGCTGAGGCATTGATTCTGTGAAGGCAGACAGACATGGCATATTCAATTCAATTTTACCATTGCATATGAATATCTTTTTCTCCGTAAGCCCTGCACCACATTAAAGATTTCTGATAAAAGAATGTCTCAAAGGCTTTCCGAGTACTGCCGACCCCAATCCCTTTTATCCTGCCAAATACACCGCAGTCAGGTAAGAGGTTTCTAGATTCTTGGAAAATCAGAAGGTTTGTCACTGCAGTGTGAAATGTTCGATAAATAATTGAATTAAGAGCTTTCAATAGTGGATTTCAGATGGGGACAAGGAACTGAAATCTAAACGACTGTGTGAATAATCTTTCTGTCTACTGGCGGCACTTCAGTCAATATCAAAATCATTTACTTTCAAACCTCTTCTCCTGGATCGGTGTCTTGTTTACAGAATGAAAAAAAAAATAGGGTGAATGGTTCAAATTAAGCACATTTACAGCTGTGATGCAGCATGAACAATTAATATTCAGAGCTGGCAATGAGGATTCCCTTCACTAAGAAGCTTTTATTTATTCTATAGTCAATGTAACCAAATCTGTGCACCGGAAAAAGCACATGTAATATTTTTATACTGACTTTCCTCTCAGAGATAAGCTCAAAATCATAAAATAACTGTACAGTACTATGAAATCGCACTTGTTTTGATGTTTTTCATATATAATAAAGCTACAGAACAGTCACTAACCAACTCTGACCCTGCATTCCATCACTTTTTACTTCGCTGTCACTTATTGATGTGCTGCTATATTGTTGCTTACTCATTTTTACTATTAATTGTGTATTTTACTTGCTTTACAAGTAAATAGTACATCTGTCACTGTACTACACTGGCGCTGTCCATTACAGAACTCACTACCTACTGTTTATTGCCTTTTTGTCCACAAATTCGATTGGTCTGTGTTTTTGCATTCCAAGCAGAATGTGGAACCCAGGATAAATATGTGACTCTTTCTGCAGATTGCATTGATGCACTAATAGGCAACAAGTGGCTTTCTTTATGAGTGAATCATTGAACCAATTACTCAACCAGTTTGTTCAAAACTCTTATAAAATGTTTAGGACCGAAACTAATGACTTTATGAGTGAATCACTCATTTTCTTCTACTTTTCAGTCTTTTAATCAAATTCAAAAACAGTAATTAATTCTAAAACTTCTGATTCGAAATTCTAAACTATGCACATCACAGTCAAGGGACATCATTAAGGTTGGCTAGACATCAGTATGATGGAAAAGCAAAATGTACTTTCTAAAGACACTGGAATGAGAACAACAGGTTATGCTGCACTTACAATTTAATATGACTAAACATTGATTTTGAGGGGTGAGTGTTTTTATAGCACATCAAAGGGAACATTTGATTTTCTGTCTTAGTACAACTTAATACTTTGTCGTATTGATGTTCCTAGGCAGAACTTAATGTTAATAACTTAAATTATTATTACTATATTGTATTTTTTTATTGATATATTTTATATTTTGATATTTAATTTGTATATTTATATTTAATTGAAATGATTTACTTGTTGACAGTGCCCTTTGAATACATTATGAAAAATGTATTATATTTAACAAATGTACTTTAAAAAATGAAGTTGCAGTGTAATGCTACACATTGCACAATTATGTTTCTTACATTCACAGTAAGTCATAATCACAATAATTACAAACACATCGTAAACTCAGCTGCATTTTATGTATTTTGGCAACAGTTGCTGTGCTCGCATGTCTCAGAGGAGACAGCTCAAAGCAAATAATTATTGCTTAAAATCTTATCAACGGAGCTTGTCTGTGATCAACTGTTTCCTAATAAACGTAGTGTGGGGCTAATTTACTTACGCTTTGAGTCAATTCAAAGAAATGTCTACTTTTTACTTAAGTTTTCTGAGTAGTTTAATTTAGCCTAATCCGATTCCTATTACAGTTCACTCCAGCAGGAAGGTTTAAGAACAGTCTGTTTGTGGATCAATATGGCTCAAAGGAGATCAGTGGGTACGGAATATAGAGAAATAAATGTTAGTATAAAATTTAAAGGTGGATTTTGTCCTGTCACTTTTTTTTTTGAGTAACCTTACTTTGCTATGTCTTAGGAGATGTCTTAAAATGTGCATTCTTTTTAGTGTATAAAAACATCTCAACGGCTTTTTTTAAACGAACATTTCAGTAACCACAAAAATAAAATGAAATGATTTGCTAAAAATATGCTAAACAGACAAATTGAAGCTGCTTGACAAACAACCGCTGCTCGAGCAACAACAGCTTTGCGGTTGAGAAAGTATCGGACAGTACACTGACAAAATATAACTACTTCCACTATTCTCATTTTATACATCTGCATATAAAAAATGCACTACCTTTTAAATATTTGGCATCAGAATTATATATTTTTTTTAAAGAAATGATGCCAGTCTATTCTAAACTTCTATTCAGCAAGGATGCATTAAATCGATCAGAAGTGACAGTAAAGGCATTTCCATTTCAAATAAATGCTTTTAAACTTTCTATTTTTCAAAGAATCCTGAAAAAGTCCATCATGGTTTCCAAAAAAGTATTAATCAGCTGTCAGAATGTTACACTGAAGACTGGAGTAATGGCTGCTAAAAATTCAGCTTTATCATCACAAATAAATAATATATTTTCGAAATATATTAAAATAGAAAACAGTTATTTTAAATGTACTAGTATTTTAAGTATTGCTGTTTTACTATATATTTATATAATAAATTCAGCCATAGTGACCATAAAATACTTAAAAATAATAATAATAATAATAATAATTTGTATCAACATAAAAACATTAAGATTCTGTTCAATCTTACAGATACAGAAGATAAAGAAGCCTTGAAATAGTTCTTTCTTTTCAGCTACAGTCTCAAAGGTGTGATAATATTTTAATAATGTCAGCATACAGTTCTGACTCAAGTTTTAAATTATCAAATTGTATACTTAATGTCAGTTACGTTTTTGGCTTGATGCGCTAATTAAGAACAAGAATAGAATGTGATGCTTTACTATATTCAGTTTGACGTTCACACAGCGTATTAAAACAATTAGGAGCTCCAATTGACTATGACAAGTCAATATGGCAGTGCTCATTCAAATGCATTTCACTAAATGTTCCCAAAATTATTCCCACAGTAAACAATAAAAGTGGTCTGAAACATTTGCAGTGGCTGCGATTAGACAGATAATTACAAATTTGGAACGAGCAAGCATGCCGAGGAGCACAGCTAAAGAGTATAGTGTCAAAAGCTGTCACACCGTTACATTCTGTGCCAGGATATATTGTCATAGCTCATCTAGTCTCTCACTAACCTTTTGCTTCAGATCACATTTGTGTGATCAGAGAGTAAAGACAGGGAGGAATGGCGGTGTTTCAGCAGGATAACCTGAACTCTTAGGGCTCAGAACACCTTGCGAAAGTCTGCCAAATTTAGTGTAAGACAGCCCCTTCAGGCTAGCAATTTATCTGCCTAGCCCGGTAAAACGCTGTGACAATGTTTACGATAATTAATGTAGATATGTTTTCCTCTCAGTTTAATTACAAGATCATTAGTGTGAGGATATAATGCTACATTGGCAGTCTCATCCACAATAACAGTGGCATGGGTGGCGCATTTTGCTTTATTTTTGGTTTAATATCAATTCCTATGGTGAATGAAACTCTGTTGGAATGAGTCCATGTAATGTATTTGAATAACCCACTAATCATTTAAATTGCTCCCCCCCCCCCCCCCCCAACAACTTCTAATTTAGGCCATCACAACATTAATATGCATTTGTGCTTAAAATGGCATTTAACCATGGTTATTAAATGAGATTTTTTTAAAGATTAACTTACATTAGTGCTATTGGATGGATGGATGGAAATTTAATTGGATAAAGATGAGATGAGATGGGATAAAGATGGATGTGATGGAGAGAGAGAGGAGGAGGAGAGGAGAGGAGAGGAGAGGAGAGAGCGAGAGGAGAGGAGAGGAGAGGGAGGAGAGGAGAGGAGAGGAGAGGAGAAACAGGGACTGGACTGGACTGGGACTAACTTTAAATTAGTGTTCTATGATGGTAATCTGACAATAAAAATAGGGAAGGAAGGATCAATGGATGGCTTGAATGGATGGATGGGATAGAGATGGATGCATGGATGGGATAGGACAGAGATGTATGGAATGAGATGGGAGAGGATGGATGGATGATGGAAGAGAAAGAGAGGAGAGGAGAGGAGAGAGAGGAGAGGAGAGGAGAGGAGAGGAGAGGAGAGGAGAGGAGAGAGAGGAGAGGAGAGACAGGTCTGACTGGACTGGACTAACTTTAAATTAGTGTTATATGATGGTAATCTGACCATAAAATAAGGAAGGAAGGATCAATGGATGGATGATGGATGCGACTGGATAGAGATGGATGCATGGATGGATGGATGGGATAGGACAGAGATGTATGGAATGAGATGGGAGAGGATGGATGGATGGGACTGGATGGATGGAAAAAAGGAAGCTGTTCACAAATATTCTGATTTGTTATTACATTTACACAACATATTGTGCAGATTAGATTGAAATCATATAATGCAAATAATAAGACAGGTTAAAGTTTTATTTTCAAATATTTCCCAAGCGCAGACAGACAGAGTAGACAGACAGACAGATATAAAGGAAGAAAGACACATAGATAGATGAGTCATGTAATGTATTTGATAACCTCTAATAATTTCAACCCTTTTTCCTTCTATCTCTTAAATCATTAGTGACCAGTTGCACATTTCAAAGGTGACGGGGTGCACAGTGAATCTGTGACTGGTCTACCCATGTTGTGCGCAGTACACACTTATACACTCGGTTATCTACATTTCCAGTTGCAGGTCGTCCCAGCGTGTTTGAACTCCTATTGTCGCATTACTCTTATCAGAGCGGTTTATAGGAGCAATCTGAACAAATGTTTACTACACTAATTGAGTTGTCAACCCCGTTGTTAGAATTATTCACAGCCTTTATCAGTAATGTGATGAGTGATAAAAGATGTTGTTTAGCAGCTCTCAAATAACTCCTGTTTCATTATTCTTGCAAATGTATCATTACACCAGATACACCTGGCTCATGTCTAGCACTGTTTTTCTGGTAAAATAAGGCTTTTTTCCTTACAGACTGCATATAAGTTACTCTTTGACCACATAGACTCTCCCAGCACAGCTTGCGTTGCCGTACTCTGTCTGTGAGCACATATTTTCTTTTTTATGCAGTACCACTGGTGTCTCATTGTCATGATTTAGACAGTGTTTCACTGCGGTCTTGCCAATTGCTTTATAATAATAGGTTAAACAATGCACAGTGATGACTTTATCACTGCTGCTGAGCGTAAATGACAGTCATATTTTTGCCTAATGATGAGGTTGCTGTAAACAGTCATTAAATTGTTCTTCTTGGTTTCACCGTGACATCACTTTGGGGATTTTAAACAAACGCTTGTCAGAATCAATGTAGTGGAAACATTTGAAATGAACCAATAATAAAAATTGCATCGATACTAACATTTTGCCTTATAAGAAAATATTTATTTCAGGTTGTGAATAATAAACAATGAATGGCTCATATTAAACTTTTATACTTTAATACGTTATACTTTAGGCATTGTCAACTTACTTGCATTTTCACCATTATTTAACGCCCCCCCCCCCCCCACCAAAAAAAAAAACATTTTTGGGGGAAAACCTTTTTCCACACGTATTGATTTATTTTAAATGCCAGAATTATCCGAAAATTATCCGAAAATATTGTTTGCCGAGCCATGTTATTTTATTTGCTTATTATTATTTGCTTCAGGAAATAAAAGATGACTTGGAACCCTCAACTAGTAGACACACAATACCAGGTCAATCAAAACTTCTAGCAAACCTTACATTTTTGGCCTCTGGTTCTTTTCAACATACTGTGGGTTCTTTATTTATTTATTTGTGACTACACTAACTTGTACTGGCGCTTGGTATATTGCGTTGGTCGATATTTAAATGAGATGTTGCATCTGTGTTCTTTAATTTGCACATAGTCAGTAAATCACCTGCAGAAATTTCCCCTCCCATTGGCGCTGTTTTGGAATTGCGCTAATCGGCCCATAATATATAAATATTTGCATAAAAGAACATTTAACAATGTTATTACATTGTTAGTGTATTTGAGGATTAACGTCTCAGGTTACGTATGTAACCATGGTTCCCCGAGTGGGGAACGAGACACTGCGTCCCCTAGGGGTCGCTACGGGGAACGCCCTCAGCGTGACTCGGTCTGAAGATACATATGTAAAAACACCACCTGTTGGCCGGCGACAGCCCATGACGTCACTACCGGCGTGCCACAATATAAGTGCCGCCGGGAGAATACATCATCAGCTTCTTCGTCTGAAGCTTGCGTCCGAAGCATGGCCGAAGCCTAGGGGACGCAGTGTCTCGTTCCCCTCTCGGGGAACCATGGTTACATACGTAACCTGAGACGTTCCC
>QVTF01006789.1:0-26888 GCA_003573665.1 Oxygymnocypris stewartii
ACTGTCTAACTGCGCGCGCCGTACCGGGCTCACGTGGAAATACAACCGGAACCGTACCTGACAGTTCTTAGAACCGTTCGGTCCAATAGTGGAAAAGCGGGTTAGTGTCCCTGGAGCACAAAAGCAGTCATAACAGCACGGGTATATTTGTAGCAATAGCCAACAATACATTGTATGCGTCAAAATTATACATTTTTCTTTTATGCCAAAAACCATTAGGATATTAAGATCATGTTCCATGAAGATATTTTGTCAACTTCCTACCGTAAATATATCAAACTTAATTTTTGATTAGTAATATGCATTGCTAAAACTTCATTTGAACAACTTTAAAGATGATTTTCCAATATTTAGATGTTTTTGCATCCTCAGATTCCAGATTTTCAAATATTGTCCGATCATAACAAACCATACATCAATCGAAAGCTTATTTATTCAGCTTTCAGATGATGTATAAACCTGTAAAATGTAAAAAAAAATATATTACCCTTATGACTGGTTTTGTGGTCCAGGGTCACGTATTTGACTCTGACCTGAGATCAGATCAGCAGTGACTGGGATCTCCTGCAAACAGATGTGAACCAGCGCTTTCTCTCCACACCCCCCTGACCCAGACAAATTACCCCAGGGGCGGCTGCGATTGTTTCTCAATAACTGCTGTAACCTTTGACCCCCGGCTGAGGAGGAGGGTCAACACGAGGACATCAATTAAATGCAGGGAATCGCCTGTCAGTTATTACTTTTATCCAATCAATAGAGCGGGCTTTTTCCGGCCCAGTGTATGGCGGCTGCTCCGTTTGACACAATCAATGTTCTACCAGCAGCGTCTATAAAACACTCCAGCTCTCTCTGTGTGTGTGTGTGTGTGTGTGTGTGTGAGAGAGAGAGAGTATGTGTGAGTGAGAGTCTAATGTGTGTGTGTGAGAGAGTGTATGTGTGTTTGTGTGTGTGTGAGAGATTGAGTGTAAGTGTGTGTGTGTGTGTGAGAGTGTATACGTGTGTGTGTGTGTGTGTGTGCGCGAGAGGTGTTGTGTGTTTGTGTGTGAGTTTTTTTTGTGTGTGTGTGTGTGTGTGCGCGCGTGCGGTGTCTATATTGTGTGTTGTGTGTGTGCGCGAGCGCGTGGTGTCTCTGTGTGTGTGTGTGTGTGCGCAGTGTGTGTGTGTGTGTGTGTGCGCGTGTCTGTGTGTGCGTGTGTGTGCGTGTGTGTGTGTGTGCGCGCGCGCGGTGTGTGTGTGTGTGTGTGTGTGTGTGTGTGCCCGCGCGTGTCTGTGTGTGTGTGTGTGCGCGTGTTTTGTGTGTGTGTGTGCGCGTGTCTGTGTGTGTGCCCGCGCGTGTCTTGTGTGCGTGTGTGCGCGTGTGTGGCGCGCGCGCGCGCGCGAGCGCGCGCGCGCGCGCGTGTTTGTGTGTGTGCCCGCGCGTGTCTGTGTTGTGTGTGTGTGTGCGAGTGTGTGTTTGTGCGTGTGTGTGTGCGTGCATGTTTGAACACACTACAATCACGTGATGCTCAGCAGATAACAAAGAACACGAACACAAGCGCTGTTTCTTCTACACGCTGCGATCAAACCAGGATCTGAATGTCTCCTTGATAGCTAACAAACAATCAAAACAACATCATGAACAGTATTCACTGGTGGTTGAGAAAAGACCCCCATATGATCGTAAAGCACTCTGAGTGTACAGCAATACACAATAAAGCACTATATAAATGCCTCATTCAGTATTCATGGCGATCGCTAGGGGGTTTCCAGGGTTTTGGATGGTTGCTAGAGTGTTCATAGTGGTTTCTAGAGTGTTGCTAAGATGTTAATCTCAGTTTCTAGGGTGTTGCTAGGGTAGTGGTTGCTAGGGCATTGCTAGGGTATACATAGCAGTTGCTAGGTCATTGCTAAGATGTTTGTGATGGTTGCTAGGGTGTCGTGTGTGGTTTCTAGGGCATTGCTAGAGTGATCAGTGGTTTCCAGGGCATTGCTAAGTTGTTCACGTCAGTTTCTTAGGTTTTGCAAGGGTATTGGATGCTAGGGTATTTTGTGTAGCTATACATAGCAGTTGCTAGGGCATTGCTGAAAAGTTTGTGGTGGTTGCTAGGGCATTGCTATGGTGTTCATAGCGATTGCTATGGCATTCCTATGGTTTACATGTTGGTTTGTAGGGTGTTATGGGTGGTTGCTAGGGTGTTCATAGTTTATGGGTGTTGATAAGATGCTTATGTTGGTTTCAAGGAAAGTGGTTAATGGCCATTGTTAGGGTGTTTATGGCTGTTGCTATGGCATTGCTAGGGTGTACAGCAGTTGCAGTAGCTAGTTGATGGCAGTTGCCATGGTTTTCGTGTTGGTTGCTAGGGGTTATGAATGGCTGCTAAGGCATTGCTTGAGTGCTGTGATGATTGCTAGGGTGTTGGTGGGAGTTAATGGTGGTTGCTAGGGCATTGCTAAGACATTTGTGTTAGTTTCTAGGGTGTTGCGGGTGGATGTTAAAGCCATTGCTAGGGTGCTCACAGTGGTTGCTAAGGCATTGCTAGGGTGTTCAGGGTGGTTGCTAGGGGGTCAGAGCCCAGAGTATCTGCTGGTGGGCAGTTCTCTGTTCTCAAGAGGAATTATCAGCCTATTCAATCACACACACACACACACACACACACACACACACACACACACCAACACACACCACACGCACACACACACACACAGACACAGAGACACAACACACAGAACACAGACACACAGACACACACACACACCACACACACACAGACACACACACACACACACACAGACACACAACACACACACAGCCAGACACACACACACAGACACACACAGACACACACATTGGAGAAATCTAACAATTGATTTTATGACAAGTAAAAAACGAAGAGTCTGAGAAAAAGGCTCTGTTCCAAAATCTACAAACACAGTTTCTAAGGCCAGCATCTTAACTGAAATGAAGCGATCTAAAACACTCTGCATGAACAGAAACTCAATTCAGCTCTGCTCGAGAGACTCGACTCATAACAGATTACAATAAAGTTTGCATATTGCTAAGATAACGAGTGGCACGATGCTCCAATTACCAAAAATATCGACATATGCATTATTTCATTTCAGTTAATTGGATTTTGGTATTTCTCTAAAGGTGTCCACCATCTAGTAGCAATGCATTCTGCGATCGCCTTCACCTTGACGAGTACATGCAATGCTTTGGCCAAAACTATGTATCTTATGAGGCCGTATAATTAGGCTACCTACATTTTGAAGCACTTCTGATTCCTTAAAATGCTGCCTACTTAGCTCACTAAATAGGTGTTTTAATCTACCTCAAACAATCACACCGGCAATTACAGCATGATTTCACTGTCACCTCAATCTGACACGTGAGGGGTGTTTCCAGAAGCACCTTTATGATGCTGGTAAAACATCAGCTGACATCAGTACACAGACGCTCAAACGAATCGTCCACAAACACGCTCCACTCAAACAATACACTCACAAGATCAGCACAAACATTAGAGGAGAAATATCTGAGGAGACTCCAGAAAAACTCTCTTCTTCTAATCTAGAGAAATCAGCTCAGATGTTGTGATTGGGATTCATCAGTCCCTTCAGTCTGAGAGAGAGAGAAGACCTGCACTTCCATGAGCACAACGTTTTCTACATTTCTTGAGTTAATAAAACCATAGAATTGTCTCTTTTATGAATTCTTATGAACACTATGACACTAAATGTGCAACACTGTCAATGCTTATGGACATTATTTATGAGAAGCATGTTCCGCATGGAATTAAACAAATTATGGGTATTTTACTTTTTGTGAAAAATTTATGGGATTAAAAAAGCATGGTATTAAAAAATAAAATGCTAATTGTGACCTTTTACCTCAAAATTCAAACTTTTTCTCACAGCTGTGTAAAAAAGGCAGAAAGTCACAATTACCTTCTTTATTTTTTATTTTGTGGCAGAAACAAACAAAAAAAAAAGGTCAGAATTGAGATGTAAAGACAAAATTCTCAGAAAAAAAGTCTCAATTATGAGATATAAACTTGGAATTGTGGGAAAAAAAGTCAAAATTCCGAGATTTAAATTTGGAATTGTGGGGAAAAGTCAGAATTAAGATGTAAATGTAATTACAAGATGAAAGTCTAAATTATAAGATGTAAACTAAGAACTGCCAGAAAAAAGTTTGCACTACAAGATGTAAACTCGGGATTGCGTGAAAAAAGATCACTTTACAGTATGAAAAATATACAATATTCTCAATTGATGGCGGTCTACACTTACGACTGCAGTATATAATGTACAGGCTATTAATGTCCCGTTTGTTTAAAGCAAATTAAAAAATACTAAAAAAACTGAGAAGAAAAATCAAACTGTGAGATGTAAACTTGGAATTGCCAGAAGAAGAAAAAAAGTCAGACTTGCGAGATTCTGATTGTGAGAAAAAAAAGTTCTTGCAATTATGTGTTCATAAAAAAGGTCTGAATTGTGAGATAAAGTTTTTTTTAATTCCATGGCGTAAACAAGCTTTCATTTAATTAGCTGAATAATGACACTATTATCTTCTGTAGAGCTGCTTTAGAGCTAAAACTAAATTTCTTTCACATTTGCACATTTTACATCACTAACACTATTATTTTCCTGTTTATTAATGTCAAGCTGCAGGTGACTTGACTTACAATGTTTTTCCTTGCAACTGCTTTCACAAACAACGTGGCATAAATGCCTCAAATTATTTCTTTTTAACGCTATATTCATGCTGTGTGCCGAACAGATGCTTGTTGTGCAGCTAAACGGCAAGTTTGCATGGAAAAGCTGTGAAATGCAGCGTTACAATCAGGAAAGGCTGCTGCTTTTCTCTGGGACTGCACACTGTACTGGCCTGTAAAACATGGCTGTTACCTTCAGATCAACAGATGAGGGAGTTATACCATCTGCTGGTGATCAGAGGAACAGCATCAGCATCAGTGCTTGTCCATACTCTGTGTCTCCGGATCAATTCTCTTTCAACTCGGCCTATTCAGGAGGAGCAACGGTCAGTTCACAAATCCAATCTACACTGACTTGTTTTATTCAGCTGCTTCCAGCAATTAAGCATCAGCTGAATCACATCAGACTCAAACCAGCAGCACATGACACTGAAGAAGAGAGACTTTTTGGGGGATTTGTTTTTAAGCCAGTTTATGGCCTTTTGCAACAATACGCCTTTATAGAGGGACTGATTTGTTTTGAAATATGAATTACTATTTAAAAATCCATCTTTCAAAATAAATCAGTATTCAACATGCACTAAAGGCCATTACATTTTTTCAATTTCTAGGAATAAATAATTTAAAAACAAAACAACAAAAATGTAAGATCAGAACACTGAAAAGGTCACAAATAACAAAAAAATATTTTAAAATTTTTTTACAATTATTTAAAAAAATAGCAAAACAAAGATTTATGTCTTAAAAATATTAACTTATTGGGATAAAAATCTTGTGATTTACATGTTCAATTCAAGTTTATTTATAATAGCCGCTTTTCACGATGCAAATCGTTGCAAAGCAGCTTTACACAAAATTCCAGTCTGTACATTATATTTAGTAATATGATGATGTTTATTGCAGCATAGCAGTGACAAAGGACCTTGGGTTCAACGGAGTCAGGAATGAACCCCGACCCATCCTAAAGTCCAAACCTTTTGTACATTTTGAGTTTACTCCCCTTCATGTAAATGAGTAGCTCCTGTCGTAACAGCTGTAGTCTGTATGTTAATTAAGTTCTGACATCTTTGTCTGAGGTGGTTCTCACACCTGCTCCACTTCTACAATTGGTGACCGTTTGCTCAGGATGTGATCGTCTCAAATGGTCTAGAAAGAACTTAATTGATGACTTTCTTCTTCTCTATAATAATTAAGCCATTTTGGGAAATGAGCATGATCAAACATATATTGTGGAGTGGAATCTGGGTCGAGGCAGACAATAGATTCGTACAAATAGCTTAATCAGTCCTGACTATCTCAAGTTGATGTCCCATATGGCAGAAATGTACGGTAAAAATCAGCAGGTGGTTCAATGCAATCACTGTCAGAGAGTCACCACAGTCTCCACCAACGACTATCACCAGATCCCAATCCCCAGAAATCTCACACACCTCATGGTAGAGCGCCCGCCTCCCGCGCCGGCATCCGGGTTCGAGACCCGCTCGGTGTGATGGTGCGGACCCGGGGAGGTTACATATGGCAAACCGTTTTCCACCTTTATTCATTCTTCTTTATAGCAACAATTCAGTTTTTACTTGTTAAAATGTTCCTTCTTGATATCAGGAATTAGATTTCTACTAGTAACAATTGCAATTTTTGATATCAACAATTCAATATTTTCTAGTTAAAATGCTCACTTCTTGATATCAGGAATTACATTTCAATTAGTAAAAACTATAATTCTTGATATCTGTAATTCTATTCTTCACTAGTTAAATGCCACCATAGACTACCATTCAAATGTAATTGTTGATATCAAGAATAGGCATTTTTACTAGTAAGAATTGTATTTCTAATATGTGAACTTTGAATTTCAACTAGTAAGAAAATTAATTATTGATATCACCAATTTATTTTGAATGGCAGCCTATGGTGATATTTAACTAGTGACAATAAAATGACCATTGCTACTAGTGTAAATCAAATTCCTGACATCAAGAATGACATTTTAAACTAGTAAATTGAATTGTTGATATCAAGAATTAACACTGTTACTAGTATAAATCTAATTCCTGATATCAAGAATGACATTTTAACAAGTAAAACTGAATTGTTGATATCAAGAATTCATATCCTGAGAATGAATACAAGCTTGCCATACACTGTCCTGGTCTCAAACAGTTCATGCTTGACTAATGCTGGGTACACACTTAAGATAAGATTAAATCTTATAAGGTTCAAGGTTCAAAGTTTCTTTATTTGTCACATGATAAATTATACAGGGTATAATCAAAAGTGAAATGTAGGTCGAATCAGGTCCGCTCAGTGGACAGTGCAAGGAAAAAAAAAACAAAAAACAATTCTATAAAAGTAACACCACACAAGAGCATATATATAGTTAAAAAGGAAATAAAAAGTAAAATGTGCAATAGAATAAAGAATTAAAGTGCAAAACAGTAAAACAGTAAGATGTGCAAAACAAATAGGATGTGCAAAAACAGTATATGGGACTTAATAAATATTAGTATAAACAGGAGGGATGAGAGGGATGTGCAACGGGTTGTACTGGTATGCACACATAGCGGCAATACAGACGATGAGAATATGAATGTTTTTGTTATATTTTTTTTTAGATAATAATGAGTCTTGTGAAAGTTTATGGAACAGAGTTTGTGTTAAGGAGCCTGATGGCCTGAGGGAAGAAGCTCCTCCTTAGTCTCTCTGTCTTTGCCATCAAGCTCCTGAAGCGCTTGCCCGATGGCAGTAAACGGAAATAATGGTTACCGGGGTGATTTGAGTCTTTGAGGATTTTAGCAGCTCTGCTTCTGCAGCGTTTGAGGTAGATGTGCTGCAGAGAGGAGAGAGCAGACCCTGAGATGCGCTCAGCTAAGCGCACGACTCTCTGCAGAGCTTTGCAGTCCTGGTTTGTGGCATTATTATACCACACTGAGATGCACTGAGTCAGAACACTTTCTATGGCCCCTGAATAGAACGTTTTCAGGATTGCTGGTGAAACCCTGAATTTCCTCAGCTGTCGCAGATGGTACAGCCTTTGCCTGGCTTTCTTCACCTGTGTTTGAATGTGTGCAGTCCATGTCAGGTCCTCGGAGATGTGTACACCGAGGTACTTGAAGCTGCTCACCCTCTCCACAGGGGTCCCATTGATCATAAGAGGAGTGTAGGGCTGCTGCTGTCTCTTCCTGAAGTCCACCATCAGCTCCTTGGTTTTGCTCACGTTCAGAGAGAGACAGTTGTCCTGGCACCATGATGTAAGTCTCTCCACCTCATCCAAGTATGCGGCCTCATCATTGTTGGAAACGAGGCCCAGAACCACAGTATCATCCGCAAATTTAATGATAGAGGTGGAGCTGTGAGAGGACACGCAGTCGTGGGTGTAGAGAGAGTAAAGCAGGGGACTCGTGACACAGCCCTGTGGGGCTCCTATGTTCAGGGTGATGGAGTTGGAGGGTGAACTGGCCGACTTTTCACCACTTGTGGTCTGGCGGTGAGGAAATCTTGAATCCAGTCACAAAGTGAAGTGTTTAGGGCCGAGGTCTGAGAGTTTAACAGCCAGCTTGGTGGGGACTATAGTATTGAAAGCGGAGCTAAAGTCAATGAATAGCAGCCTGACATAGTTGCCATTTTTGCTGTCGATGTGAGTGAGGGAGGAGTGCAGTACCTGGGAGATGGCATCATCAGTAGACCTATTTGGCCGGTAGGCAAACTGAAGAGGGTCCAAGGTAGCAGGGATGGAGGAGCAAATGTGTTTCTTTAAAAGTCTCTCAAAAACCTTCATGACTGTCGATGTAAGGGCAACTGGGCGATAGTCATTCAGGCAAGAGGGTTTACTGTTCTTGGGCACAGGGATAATGACAGATTTTTTAAAGGGGGTGGGGACCACAGAGGTAGCGAGGGACTCATTAAATATGGATGTAAACAACCCAGCAAGCTGATCAGCACAGGACCTCAGAACGCGGCCAGTAATCCCATCGGGTCCTGCTGCTTTTCTGACGTTCACTCTCTTTAGTTCCCTCCGAACGTCATCCTCTGACACGGTGAATACATGATTGCTGCTCTGTCTGCTGCTTGCTGACGCGCTGTACGGCAGAGTCGCGCCGCCGTTGCATTCAAAGCGGCCGTAGAAGTTGTTTAGCTCTACGGCTAGCAACGGGTCTGCTCTCACCTCCACAGAGTTGTTGTTTCCAGAGGAACAGATGGTCTTTAGTCCCTGCCACATGCGTCGAGAGTCATTGAGCTGGAAATGTGACTCAATTCTCTCACTGTATCGGCGTTTAGCGGCTCTTACTGCACGACGGAGAGCATAACAAGATGACTTGTACTCACTCAAGTTCCCTGACAGAATACCGGCATTGTATGCATTGTATATGCGGCAGTTCGATGGTTAACTGCGTCCCGAATTGTTCTGTCCACCCACGGCTTCTGATTTGAGAAAGTCTTTATTGTTATTGTTTCGGTTGCCTGTTCGGTTAGTGTGTTTACGAAGCTTAATGCTACCTCCGTGAATTCGCTGACGTCAGATGAACTCGCCCGGAACATGTCCCAGTCGACGTCATCAAGAGACGCCTGTAGCGTAGCTTCGGAGTGGGGGGACCAGCGCGTCACTTCCCTCTCCACCGGGGGTTCTTGAAGGATCCGTTGTTTATAATCCGGTGTGAGAAAGATGGCCGCGTGGTCTGATTTTCCAAACGCCGGCAGTGAGTGGGCTTTGTAGGCATTTTTGAATTGGGTGTAGCAGTGATCGAGTGTATTCAGTCCTCTGGTTGGACAGGATATGTGCTGATGAAAGTTAGGGATGACCTTTTTGAGGTTGGCCTGTTAAAGTCCTCCAGCGATGATGCATGCAGCGTCGGGATGTTTGTTGATATATCCGCTGATTTCATCGTGGAGATTGGACAAAGCCACGCTAGTGTCTGCTTGTGGAGGAATATAAACGGCAGACACGAGGATCGATGTAAATTCCCGGGGCAGATAAAATGGGCGGCAGATAATGGAGAGATGTTCTAGATGGGGCGAGCAGGAGCGCGACAGAATGGAGATGTTCCTGGGGTCACACCATTTCTTGTTAATGAAGAAACACACTCCACCACCTTTAGTTTTCCCGGCCTCGGCTGTTCTGTCCATCCGTAAAACAGAGAAGTTGTCAGACGGCGTTACAGCGTTGTCCGGGACCGTTGGCGTGAGCCATGTCTCGGTCAAACAAATTATGTTACAGTCCCTGATGTCACGTTGGAAACTAATCCTGGCTCTGAGATCGTCCATCTTATTATCCAAGGATTGGACATTGGCGAGCAAAATACTCGGTAAAGGGGGACTGTGAGCCCTTTTTCTCAGTCTGTTGCGGATTCCAGCACGTTTCCCGCGGTGTTTCTTTCGCCTCCTGGTATTATTGAGGCAGCCTTTGTCAGCTTCGGTGCTCCGAAGAATCTCCAATGGCCACGCTGGATCAGTGTATAAAGTGTCCTGGATCAGGTTAGTGTAACGCTGTCCAATGTCCAAGAGTGTTCTCTTGTCGTACATAATCATTGCAGAAGTTACACGTATAAAAAGAGAGGTAAAAATAGAAAAAAAACCCACATAAAAACACAATTTTGAGCGGAGCTAATTCACAGGCGACTGAACTCAGCAGCGCCACCGGAAGGAGCTTCAAAATAAGAGCTTCAAAATGTGAGAGACCACAAACATGAGGATAAAAGAATCCTAGATTGAACCGTTTTGCTCCTCTAGTGTGTTGTGTGTTGCGATGTGATGAAGACAGCACACCAAACACCAACAGATCTTCAACCAGAGTCCTGAGGGTGCGTTCACACCAGACGCGAATCGCGCAAATGATTTACATGTTAAGTCAATGCAAAGACGCGACAGACAATCCTGCGGAGCTATTTGCGCGAATCAGGCGGATTGTCTTTCGCGTCTTTGCATTGACTTAACATGTAAATCATTCGCGCATTCAGAAAAATCTGAACTTGGCGGATATTCGCGCCGCGTTAACCAATCAGGAGCTTGCTCTAGCAGTGACGTCATTACGAGCGGAGGCAGAAAATCCGAAACAACAATGGAGGACAAAGTAATTGTGGTTGTATGTGGGTACCCGGAGCTGTATATACATCTTCATACTTTTACAAAAACAGGAATACATTTTGCAACGAGACTGCAGCTGCCTGGCAGAAGCCCCTCCCATGACGCGAATTCCCGTCTGTTGTGTAGTGAATTTCTCGCGCGAATGAAACGAGTAAACTCAAAATGTTCAAGCGTCCAACTTCGCGCGATTAATTCGCGTCTGGTGTGAACGCACCTTGACTGTGAACACGGGGAACCTGCTAAATCTCTCCAGAATAAACAAGATTATTTTTTTATTTCAATTTTAGAATAAAGAACATGCAAGGGCAATAACATATAAATTGCATCAAATACAATAATAAACTATAATAAAAAAATTAAAGCAATAAGAAAATTACATTTCCTTAAACAAGTATAAATAATTAAAAATGATTCAAAGAATAGATTTAAGGCTTTAAAGTAATGGCAAAGTCCCAGTCTCTGGTAACGGCAGTAAGATAAGCGATGATAGTGATAGTCACCGATGATAGTAAGCGATGTGTAGGTGATAGTAAGTGATGATAGTAAGCGATGATAGTGTCCGGATTCTTTTGTTTGTTATGCTTCCGTCTTCTGTCAGCTCGCTTTCTGATTGGATATTGTTTCGTTTCACGTGATAATCTGCAGATCGAACGCTCGTTTGTCCTCGGGGTTCCCCCACACAGCAGGAGTATTTACGATTCCTCCGAGCAGATTCAGTCACTCTTAACACACCTCACACTACAGGAAAATCTTTAGATCCACCAAGATAACCGAGACATTACCTAGGATTGTCAGAAGGGGAGAAATCGGCCCAAAATCAGCCCGATTATCTTGTGGTGTGTACCCAGCATAACCTGACCCGTACCTTTTTATTTACCTGCCAGTATCCCGACGATCTGCTCCTCGTTCTCCAGCCCTCCATCGCTGCCTCGGACTCCCTGGAAAGGAAAAAGGACCCAAGAGACTTTCCCATTCCTGGATATTCTGCCCATCTCATTCCCCTCTGCCGTTGTTCAATAAACCTGCTGTTTGTGTTGCACTTACCTCTGTGTCCTGTGTCTATTTACAGACGGTGAACGCTATTAACAGCAATGATTATATGTTGCGATCAAACATGATCAGTATGTTGTCTGAGGGTTGGCATATGTGACAACTTGCCCCATGTGTCACTATATACAAAATTTGCATTAACATTTAATCATTTAGCAGACGCTTTTATCCAAAGCAACGTACAAATGCGGAGAATAGCAGAAGCAATCAGACCATCGAGAGAGTAACAGTATACAAGTGTCATGACAACTCTCAGTTAGCACAGTACACGTAGCTAGGTGTTTAATATTTATTTTTATAGAATAGGTAAGTGTTAGTATTAGGTCTGGTGTAGTAAAATATGTGAATATATAAAAAATATTGGAATTGAGATCGGGTGGTTCCTCCAGCTGGGCACAGTCCAGGAAAAGGTCCGTGAGAGTGATTTGGTATCTCTTTGGGATGGCACCACAAGGCGTCGTTCACTGAACGCAAGCGTCCGGAGGGTGCATAAATGTGCACTAGCGAGTTTAGGTATATTGGTGCAGCGCCAGTTGTTGTCTCGCACACATCGGCTCCTTGAATTTGATACGAGTGGCTATGGGTAGCCAGTGTAACCTGATGAAGAGAGGGGCAACGTGAGCTTTCTTCAGCTCATTAAAGACCACTCTGACTGCTGCATTCTGGATCAGTTGCAGAGGCTTGATAGTACATGCGGGAAGAGCATTACAATAGTCCAGTCTGGAGAGAACAAGAGCTTGGACAAGGAGTTGTGCGGCTTGCTCTGACGGGAAAATCTAGTTCATAAGTTCAAACTTATAATACATTAATGTATGGGTCCGCATGCAGGTATATTTCATCAGCACTAACATTAAAAACAAACAAACAAGCAGTTAATGACATTTGTCTAAACCCCATCCAATATATAATAGGAGCCAACCAATCACACGGTGGCAGAGCCGACCAAGCCTTGTTGTCACAGCTCTTTATCGCTAGGTACTTTACAAATTGGCACATTTATATCCTTTATATGTTACAATTTTACATAGTTCATTCATTTTAATATCTGTTTATATATATATATATATATCTTTTTTGCATGTGAGATTTTTTCATTTTTGCTGTTTCACATTAATTATATATTACACACACACACACACACACACACACACACACCACTGGGAGATATTAAATATTCATGGAGATAAAAAAATAAAATAAAAGTGAGACAACAAGCCCTGGTCTGCCCTATTTATTTCACCGTATTCCCAGTGTGCTTCTCATGCCAGATGCTCTGTACTCACACTAGACCGTCTACTCTCCGGTGCACCTCACAGCGTTCAGTGAAGTCAGTGGGCTGTGAACGGGAACGGTAGGACTTCACGGACACCTGATCTCTTCTGCTGGGATACTGGTGCAGGTACAGGTGAGCCGTGATGCCATGGTAACAGCTCCGTCTCCGGCCCGTCTGCTGTGGGTAATATCAGACCAGCGTTCACAGTGACAACTCAATACAACACATTCTGAACCTCGAAACACTAGAGTTCTTACGTTCTCAACGTTCTGATTTCTAACATTTTAGATTCTAAAAGGGGAAACAGAATTCTAAATTCCAAGGGTGTAGAATTTAGCAGAGATGCTCGGGACATGTCCATATCAAATCCAGCCACTACTAAATAGTCCCTAGCAATAAATATGTGTATGTAACCACTGTTGTTGTAATTTCGTCCACATCTGAAATAGGTCTTGCTACTGAGAAGTTAAAGTAAATATGCTTTCAATGTATATTTAATATGTGCGGAGTAAGAATATACAACATACGTGCGCAGTCCAGATGAATGATTTAACTTTACGTTGTACTGCAGTAAGTCTCCCCAAGAAGACAAATAGCACAATAAGGGGTTGTACTGCATTAAGATGCACTTTCTTTGCCTACTGTGAATGCACATCTTAGTGCAATACAACCCCTTATTGTGCAATATTTTTTTCTCCTTCTTGGGGAGACATATATATACTTGTGGAGATATATACTTGCGCTATATAATTCTCTACTTGCTTTGTTGAAAGTCAGTCTTAGAGTAACTCCACTCTCTATTGTGCAAGTATGTAACATGGTTAAATTTGTGATTAATTTGTTTGTTGAATGTGCTATGTGATACATATTTGATATGTAAATTATGCAATGCTGATATCATTGTACGTGTGTATAATGACAATAAAAGGCATTCATTCATTACTTTATACTGATAAACTGAACATTCACTTTAATGAGATGACTGCATGCATGCTTTCAACTGATTTCCTCTTGAACTGCTGTGGTAAAATATATGTACAATATAGTGAATTAAGCTATAAACTCGCTCTAACATGTATTCTTGAGCTGCAGCTCATCGTTTTAATGGGTGTTTTTTTCACCAGTTCGCAGTAAACTCACCTCACCTGTAGATTTGTGTTGAATGTTATTTTGGAGAATATCTGCTGGACGCAAATAACGTATGCTGTTCCTCACGGATACGCTGTTTTCTACATTTATTTACGCTTTGATTTGAACTAAAACAGCGTATCCCTGTGGCGCGGCTGACACAGAACAACATACGGATACTCTCCAAAATGGCTACGGTGCGAGTGGAGGGATATAATAAAAAAAATCTGACCAACATTTCTCATCTCATTTGCAGATGATAATTTTGTCATTTGTACAGTCCGTTTATCCCTGCGCGGACAACTGCGCATGCGCGAGTGGATGAACGCCAATTTAAGAGACCGTGCTTGTCAGGACGTTTTCACAAAATAAATAAATTAATAAAAAAATAAAAAATAAATTTAATTTAAAAGACTAACTAAAACAATATGTAAATAATTGTATTTTTAAAATCTCATAGCTAGTTCAAATTATGTGACCATATTTTTTAAAGGCTGCTGCCGCAGTTTTAATAATTGTTTTTGCTAAGTTCAAGGTTTAGTGGTTGAAGTCTAGTTATGTCTACGTAACACAAACATTAAGACCAAAAAAAATACAAATATCAAAATGTTACTTGCTTTTTTATGTAAAATCATAAACGGTCATCCTTCCGCAATAAGAAATAGTGCCTAACAAAAACCAGCAACAGAATACTCTTAGGTCTGATGGAGCTAAAATAATTAATATGCCATCACACACATCTAGTCTATATGTTTCTGTAACAACATGAGAAAACGTACCGTATATCGTACCGGTTTAACCGAACCGGATCGCGGAACAGCGCGAGTTCGATCAGTGCGCTTCCGATGGAGGGGCGTGGCCTCACAATTAAATACATGATTGACAGATTACGCCAGCAGGGTGAACGCATATTATTAATAAACTAGTAATTTTACCTGAAATAATAATACGTTTAATCTTCTTAAAGTGTGTTTTAATAATAATTATGGTTAGCCTATAAATATTTTTATATTCAATATTCAAAATATACTTTTAAACATGACGGTCCGTTAACAAAACCACGTATGTTTATGTCGCTAAGGGTGGTTGCTAAGGATGATAACCAGATCTGTTAATATGATACTGCTATCAGCCAATCAGCATCCAGGACTCGACCTGCCCGTTTTATAAACAGAGAGCAGACGATAGATAGCAGCATGTCAAACAGAAGCCAAGTGATGCACAAATCCTTCCAGCCCCTGAAACCCGCGAGCAACAAATACCTGCAGCAGAGATGGGACCAGACGCGCTTCGAGGAGCACCGCAGCAAGGCCAGTGTCAGATTCATATCATATTCATATGTCCTTTATTCCTGCAATCAAAGCTGTATTTCAGCGTCATTCCTGCAGTCTTCAGCGTCACGTGATCTCCAGAAATCATAATAATATGCTGCTCATTTCTGATTATTCTCAGTGTTTAAAACTGTCGTGCTGACCAGTATTTTTGTGGAAACGGTGATACACTTAGTTCGGGGTAAGTCAAATTAATAAAGTGTCAGTAAAGATATCTAATGTTACAAAATATTTTTATTTTAGATAAATGCTGTTCTTGGGAACTTTCTGTTCATCAAAAAAAATCCTGAAAAATATTTTCTTAAAATACTGGACAGCACTAACTTAATGTTTTCAACATTCAGAAATGTTTCTTGAGCAGCACATCATCATATTATTATGATTTCTGAGAGACACTGAAACCTAAATTCAGCTTTGATCACAGGTATAATTACATTTGAATATATATTCACACAGAAAGCTATTTAAATCTTAATAATATTGCCAGTATTTTTGGATCATAGAAATGCAGCCTTGATCAACTTCTTTCAAAAACATAAATATTATTCATATATATAGTTTATTTTTGAATTTAGACTCTACTGGATCAGTAAAGACGTAATGCAATCTTAAACACGTGCGTAGCTGAAATGATGGATTTACTTTCTGTCCAGGTGCGAGAGGCCAAACCGGCGGTCAACACCAAGGGCGTCCAAACGCCTGCACATCTTCAACAGAAGCTGAAGAAAATACAGGTGACGCAACTAATTACAATGCATTCATACGCCAATTTACAAACCTACACCCTTTTTAGTTCTAATGCATGTATTGAGATATATGAAATGAGTTTGTGTTGTTTTCAGATGCAGGAAGAGAGGACGTTCATCATCGAGAGAGACAATCATCACCTGGTGTCCAAACTGGCTGCGATCTCTCGCTCTAAAGGCCTCGTGGACCACAGGAACCATTACCCCGAGTGCAGGTGTTAACACCGTCACACGCTGACCTGGTTTATATGAGAAGGGTTTCTGGTGTCGTCTCGTGTCATCTGCGGATGCTGGGCTGTTGACAAAGCCGTTATGAATTATTGAGACGATCTGTGGCGTGAACGGGTTGTGTTTTTATACAGTATGATGTATGAAAGGTTTGACTTCAGTCCCATGCACAATTCATTCAGAATATGTAAACATTATATATCTTTAGGGTTTAGTAATACGGTGTTATTTTAGTTTCATGGATATAATAATATTTTAAAGTAGTTTTTATTTACTTTTACGTCATTTAGCCGGCGCTTTTATCCAAAGCGACTTACAAATAATAACTAAAACTATGTTAAAACTCTATAAATACTATATACACACACATTTAAGAAAATGGAGAAATTAAATAAAATGTCAAATGCATACCACAACATTTCAAAACTAAACATTTAAAGGAAAACAACAAAATAAAGTTACAAATATTTCTAAATATTAATACAACAAAAGGTATGATTTGTACTTTAGTTTTATATTTTCTGTTTATAGATTTACATTTTTATTAATTTTCTGTCTCAATTTTAGTTATAGTAATGTTGTTGAATGTTTGTGATTTTAAGAATTTGTTTTTGTAAGTCAATATTTTCTAAATACGTTTTTATTTATACGTTTTAGAAACATTTTCAATCATTTTTCATATATATATTTTTTTATTATAGATAAAGCTTTATTAATTTAGTTGTGATTTTCAGTAGTTTTTTCATGTCTGTATAGTGTATATTTTGAAATCGTTTTTATATCGTCTTTTGTATTTTTTTTAATTGGTCATTTTATTGTGTTTTGGGATTTTTTTCTTTATTTTTTTTTTAAATATGTCTATATAGTATTTTTTATTAACTTGTATTCATATTTTGTATTTTTAATATGTTCTGTTTTATTTTAGTTAAGGTTGAAGTAGTTTTTGTTTTATCAGCAGTTTCATACATGTTTTATAATATTTTTATTTAGAATAGTAATTTGAATTATTTTACTGCTTTTCAATTATAGTCAGTTTTAAGGTGTTTTTGTGATTTTCAGCAGGTTTTTATTTGTAAATGTGTCTTTAAAGCATTAATACACACACACACACACAGAGCAATATATACACACACACACACACACACCACACACCAGAGAAATACACACAAACACACACACACACCCAGAGAAAGATACACACACACACACACACACACACACACACACACACACACAGAGAAATATATACACACACACACACACACACACACACAGAAAGATATACACACACACACACACACACACACACACACAGAAAGATACCACACACACACACACACACACACACACACACACACAGAAAGATACACACACACAGAAAGATATACACACACACACCACACACACAGAAAGATATACACACACACAGAGAAAGATATACACACACACACACACACACACAGAGAGAAAGATATACACATACAGTCACAACACACACACAACACACACACACACACACACACACACAGAGAGAAGATACACACACACACACACACACACACACACACACACAGACAGAGAAAGATACACACACACACACACACACACACACAGAAAGATACACACACACACAGAGAAAGATACACACACACACACACAGAGAAAGATACACACACACACACACACACACACACACAGAGAAAGATACACATACACACACACACACACACACAGAGAGAAAGATATACACACACACACACATAGAGAAAGATATACACATACACAGTCACACACACACACACACACAGAGAAAGATACACACACACACACACAGAGAAAGATACACACACACACACACACAGAGAAAGATACACACACACACACAGAGAAAGATACACACACACACACACACACACAGAGAAAGATACACACACACACACACACACACAGACACACAAAGATACACATACACACACACACACACACACACAGAGAAAGATACACACACACACACACACAGAGAAAGATACACACACACACACACACACACAGAGAAAGATACACATACACACACACACACAGAAAGATACACACACACACACACACACAGAGAAAGATACACACACACACACACACACACACACAGAAAGATACACACACACACACACACACACACACATAGAGAAAGATACACACACACACACACACACATAAAGTTATTTAAATCCAGGTAACATTTGTTTTTAACAGTTTTAGTTAACAATAATAACTTATAAACCAATGACCTGTTTTACAGTCTGAATGCTGAGAAAAGGAGGGAGGAGCTTCTTCAGATGACTCACGAAAACAAGGCGATCCACCAGCGAATCACGGCGCAGAAATCCGACTACAGGAGGGAACTCTGGGAAGAAAACTGGGGAAGAGTGGAGCGAAGGAGAGACGACATCGCACGCTATCCACGAGGAGAGAGCAATAAACAGGTCTTATGAACTCACTTTTAAAAACGGTTCATTCTCCTACAAATATCAATTGTGTCATCACTTACTCACTTGTAAACATCTGCTTTTGTGCTACATGAAAGAAAGAACGGATTAGAACAACATGCAAATAAGTACACGATGATGCCAAAGTGACCTTTTTAAACAATTAACAATTCACATATAAATGCATGATATTGTGATTCGTAATTTTTTTTAATTGAAACGTCATAATCTTAAAATGAAATTAGTCTGAATTAACTCCGCCCCTTTCTTACACTCTACTGAAAGCTCAGCTCCGCCTCCATTTTTGACTGCCACGCCCACACCTCAACATCCAATCAACAATCAGCAGATATAATCAATCCTCTGCACAACTTTGTCTGTATCACAATACGGAAGAAAAGATCAGTCGCTACTTTTGTTTCATCACGACTTTAAAGTCCCTGCATGTTTTTTTAGAGAAATAAATGTGACTTTTCTCTGTCCCAGAAATCTATAAAGTGTGTGAAGTTCTCTGGAGGGAGTTCAGGACCGAGTCGGTGCTCATCCAGCGGTGTTGAAGATGACAGCGGGGAGTCCAACACAACAACACTCACATGAACTCAGAGTTACACGAAACACCTGTCAAATAAACTCACCTGTACGGGTTAAATGAAGCCCTTGAAGTGATGTGGTGACCTTTGATTTTTGTAGAGAACCTCTGAACTTTTCTGATAGACCTTGAAAACTGACAACTCTGGTAAGAGAGTAAGAGCTCAGAGTTATATCCAAGATTTTAATGAGTTGTGTCCATAAATACAAGTCACGTTGGCGTTGCATAGATGTATACAAGTACAAAGTATTGGTGTTTAGGTGTATTTGTGGTCTGAAATGGAGGAAAATTAGATATAAAGAACATTACAGTCTTTCTATTAACTTATTACAGATGTTAAACATTTACATTCCAAGCATAAACAGATAAAGTCATCATTGCTCTGAAATTCACTTACAAGTTCTGATAGTGTAGCATCTCAAATTATCTTTAAATGACTAACAGATCAAGATTTATATGTTGAATAAACAACTATGCACTATTGCACGTGTCTCTGAAACTAGCATGTTAGCTTCCCAACGTAGATTAATAAATATATTGTGCTGATATACGCTTACAAGATTAACATAGTGGTTAATAACCACTATCGAGTGCGGATCGAGCACCCTTCTGAACCCTAAAATGAGGAATGGGACGGTCTCGTGGACTTATCGCGCACGCGGCGGCCATTTTAAGTCCGTAAGACCGCAAGTGCACATGAAGTGTTCCATTTGGGACAGGGCCTAAAGCGCAGTGTCTTAAAAGGAAAGTGAATAGGTATCTCTAGATGCAATCTCTAGTGGTTAAATATGAAAATGCAACTAAAGGGAAAGACTTTCCTACAGATTTCATTAAACCATGTTCCTTTGTTCATCCGTTCACCACACTGATGCTGGAGCACTGGGTTGTGTATTCAGAGACTGAAGTATGTTTTAAAGAACTCAAAACCAGTTAACAGAAAACACTTGAAAATGACATGAACCATTTCATTAAATATATGTGACCCATGACCACAAAACCAATCATAAGGGTCATTTTTGATTATATAGCTGAAAAAAATAATATTTCCATTGATGTATGGTTTGTTATGATCGGACAATATTTGAAAATCTGGAATCTGAGGGTGCAAAAAAATCTAAATATTGAGAAAATAATCTTTAAAGTTGTTTAAATGAAGTTCTTAGCAATGCATATTACTAATCAAAAATTAAGTTTTGATATATTTACGATAGGGAATTTACTAAATATCTTCATGGAACATGATCTTAATATCCTAATGATTTTTGGAATAAAATAAAAATCAATAATTTTGATTTTGACTCATACAATGTATTGTTGGCTATTTCTACAAATATATGTGCTGCTTATGACTGCTTTTGTGCTCCAGGGTCACATATATGAACCATTTAAGTTCTGATGTAAATTCATAAAAAAATCTATTTATCCTAATTTTCACAAATGACAGTCTGAAATATTTCCCAAATTAGAGTTTGTTAGAGACTCCAATAATCTCACGTGTCTCGTCTAGAGTTATATACAGAGATCAATAATGTCTCAAACTCGCTCTGGATCTGCAATTAAAGACAGGGATCACAATATGATCTGAAACTTTTCTCATCGTATGATCTGATTTGATCTATGTTTAATTTACAGCTATTAGCCGTGTGCGCGACTTCCGGTCCGTTGGCCGCTGTAAATATCTCGAAGAATAAAGTGCAGTGACGGTCAAATTATTCGAGCTACAAGTCAGTGTGTATATGATTATGAATATAAATTAAAATAATATACTAACAATGAACTGTTTTCAGTATAAAGCGGGATTACGGATTTATGTACAGTTAAAATAACTGAAGCGAATGAGACCGGAAGCCGCGTACACAAATGGCCGCGCTCGCTTTTACGTTAAAAATAAGGCGGGAACTAATTTAAAGTCTATTTTTAACAGCGGTTATTTACGGATATCACTTTATACTTGAGAGACATATAATTGAGACATCCATCTCTTGGATACGGCTGAAAACATCTTCCTCGTTGTACAATATACCTCACGAAGACTAGTGCAGTAGTGTAGATCATCCATCATCCACCGGAGGGCAACACAAGCTCGTTTCATTCAATACATGGACTCTCAAAACCTGCTGAAGCCTGGAGAAGGAAGACGAGTAAAGCAGAAATCATATCATGATAAACAGACCTAGATATTGCTGCTCGTATGGATTGATCGATGACAGAAGAGTTATGCATCTCTATAATAATCCAGACAATAGCAGTGCTTGATAAAGTTTGGCCTTGTGCTTTATTGCCCAGGAGACATGTGAGGTTATTTAAAGCATTTGATATAAGTATTTTTGTGAAAAAACATAACATCTGCTACGAACTGTTGAAAAACTGTAATATTGTATTATATCATTAAACATTTTAAATATTTCAAGTCTTTCATTTAAAAATTAATAGCTGTTTCCTACGTGATATGTATCATATGCGATATATGTAATTTATTCCTGGAATCGAAAAATGAATATTTATAGTTTTTTTTAAGTCTCACCATGACTGCATTTATTTGATCAAAAACACAGTCAAAATTGTGAAATATTAACATTTAAAATAGCAATTTTCTCTATCAATATATTATTAAACTGCAATTTATTTATGTTATGCGCAGCTGTATTTTCAGCATCATTCCTCCAATCTTCAGTGTCACATGATCTTCAGAAATCATTATAATATGCAGCTCATTTCTGATCATAATCAATGTTGAAGACAGTCGTGCTGCTGAATATTTTTGTGGAAACTGTGATGCATTTTCTTTTTTCAGGATTGAATAGAAAGTTCAGCGTTTAAATCTTTACTTTTGATCAATTGAATGCGTCGTTGCTGAATAAAAGTAGTCATTTCTCCATCTTTCTCTCCTTCTGAACGTCTCTGTCGTTCTCCTGCGGGTCCATGAATCCAGAACCGTGCAGAACAATGAGCTAATGACTCCAGACAGAGTGAATGTGAGCTTTCTCACCTGTGTAACTGCTGTGATGGAGAACAGATGCCCATAGCGGCTTCATCTGGAGATGTCCTCCAAACCCGGATCCTCTCTGCTTTCCCCCGTGAGATTCATCAGGAGTCCTGAGAGTTTATGATGCAGAATGGTTATACACGCAGTTGCATATCTAGATCATAAAAGTCGTCCATATAACTTGCGTCACATGATAGATTTGTGTGAGGAACGGACTCCTTCATGTTGTGCATGGGAAGATTTTGTCTTGTTTTCAGTCCGTTCCTCACACAAACTATCTGAAAACTTGACAAAACTGCACGTTTTGATAAACAGACACTAATCACGTCTTACAGTGGCGCATACGATATTGTTGTGCTTTTGACACACTTGGACTATAACCTAAAGAGCTTCTGAAATCCTTTCTACCAAAAACAGTCACATAAAGCAGAATATCATAATAGAAAATACATTTATTTATACAGGGTTCACAAACCAGAGAGTACCGGCACAGGAGACCTGAAATAAAATGAGATGTTGGGAAACATCCATAAAACAAACCGAGGCTTTTCCAGAAGACACAATAACAATACACATGACCCTTAAAAGAAATTGTTCACCCCCCAAAAATGAGCATTTACTGAAAATGTCCTCACCCTCAAGATTAGGATGAGTTTTATTCTTCATCAGATTTGGAGAAATGGAGCATTACGTCTTTTGCTCATCAATGGATGCTGGATTTTGTGATAGACATCAGGAGATTTTCACCGGAGGAATCGGTATTATAGATTATGGACTCGTATTTTAGTCGGAAACGAGTTTAGTTAAGGAATAAAAAGATTTGTTTCTTACAAACACAGCTTGTTTATTTCATGTTAACTGATGGACTGGAGCGGTGTGTATTATTGTGATGTTTTATCAGCTGTTTGGACTCTCATTCTGACGGCACCCATTCACTGCACCAGTGATGAAGTGATTTCTCCAAACTCATCTACATCTTGGATGGACCGAGGGTGAGTTATTTTCAGCAAATCGTGTGAACTGTACCTTCAAACAGCTTCAGAGTATTGATACAAGAGTGTGTATATGTACCACAGAGTCAAATAATGAAGTGTTTCCATGTAAAAACCAGCAAAAAGCACATTTGTGAGTCTGTCAGGCCTGAAAAACAAGCACAAAATGATGCTGCAGGGTCTAAAACATTTTTCATTTGAACATAAGGATCTTGATTATTACGTCGACAATACAATTTGTAATGACAAAGCTGTATTAATATAGAAAATAATATGTTTTGGCCCCCACTGTACACACAACACTTTATTTCAACACTGACTCACCTAAACGTAGACAACCAACATACAACACATATCACAATTAAAACCTGTATTGCTGCTTATGAGTCATTAACTGTGCAAAGACCTACGAGTTTAATGACCTTGGGCTCAAATCTCTTACTGAATCATTTACACATGTTAAACACCACATGGTTCATTTAGGATTAGGGCTGAGTGATATACAGTAGCTAACAAATATTGGCTTTTGCTCTAAAATATGGTAAAAGGTTTCTTTTGTCAATCAGAAGATAATTTCACAGTCACGGAGAAGCAGGTTCAAATACTTCATGTTAATAAAATACACTGAACATATAGAATTAGAGGAAAAATGCATTTAATGATTGTTATATTTTTATAAATATGCATATTATTTTGGTCTTGTTTATATACTGTTATATATATATATATATATATTCAATATATTTATTTTATTTCCATTTTTTTAATTTCCATCTCATCTTTAGTTAGTGTTATATGTGTTTTGACACTTCTTATTATTATTTTTCAAATTTCACTATTAATATTTTAGTTGCCATGGAAAATGTGTAATCATAAAAAAAAGTATGAATTAAAAGAAAATATTTAACGTTTATTTCAATTAACAAAACTGTTTATAATGGTTTTTAATTTTAATTAACATTAACAATGAAATGTACTATATAATAAATATTAAACAGCAATATTTCTATATACTAAAATGTTTTACTAAAAGTGTAAATGCTGCATGGGAACTTTGGTGAAACATCTGAAGTAATGAAACAAACCAATTAATCAGTTCAAATGATCCAAACGCATTCAAATACATAATCAAACCTATTAACAGGAATGGCAATTGTTTAAATCAGAAATGCTAGACTGGAAAAATTTGTTTTTAGAAACAAAAACAAAAAATAGCTGTAGCCTACATTTTCATTTTTTTTTTACTTCAAACTTTAACGTTTAATTCAAAGTCTTACTTGCCAGTTTTTGTGAAATTTAATGACAATTTCTGAAAATAGTTTTACAGTAAAGCTGCAAAACGAAAAAACGCAATTCATCTTTACATACTATATGTGTGCATACTGTGTATATTTATTATGTATATATAAATACAAAGATATATGTATATATTAAAAAATATTTTGTATGTATATATATATATAACTTGTATATAATTAATATTATATAGGCTATAAATATTTTATTTATAAATCTAACATATTTCTCCTTAATGTATACATGTATGTGTATGTATTTATAAATATATAATAATATACACAGTACACACACATATAATAAAGTAAACAAACTTATTTTGAAAGTGATTAATCGCGATTAATTTTTTTGCAGCCCTATTTCAAATGTAAATATTTTTTTTCAGTGTAGTAAAACATCTTTAAAATGTTCAAGAAAATATCGAGACGAGGAAAATTAAGACGAATAAAAAGTGCATAAAATCATGTTGCTTGCCTGCGAATAATCGCTTAGCTCTAGTTAGCACGTATTATTAGCGCAGCCAAGACAAGAATCTCAGTCGCTGCAAAAAAAAACAGCAAAGTCCGTCAAGCATCAGGTGAAGAAATCTTTCGAAATGGCTTCTACGAAATTCGGTGCCGACATCAGGATCCCGATGGTGCAGAGGGATGGTGAAAATGGAGAACGCCATTAAACACAAGCGATCGATCACCGCCGCCGCGAACTTCCACTCGTTACACATGCTCTTGTCCTCGTCCTGGTTGCGAAACCGTTTAGCGATGTATCGCACCTCCTCCAGAATTTGAGCCAGTTCCAATTCCAAAGCCCCGCCCACAATGCCACCATTGCCCCGCCCCCCCGATCCCCGGCCCCGCCCCCGAGCGAGGGCATGGTCGCCCCTGGCAGCAGCACGTCTTCCTCGGCGGAGGCCATGATTCGTCCGCAGAGCATGCCGTGTGAATCGTGGGGAGATGCGTAGTGGACTCCCTCCATGCCTCTGAAGCCGATGTACAGCATGTTGCTGGGCTGCAGCGCCCCCTGGCTGACGGAGAGCTCCACGCTGGACACGCTCCCGCGCCGAGGGGGTTTGTTGTGGCAGGCCAGACGGATGCGCTCCTCGCCGGGCCGCCGCATGCGCAGGAACCAGGCGCACCAGTTCAGGAGGACCACGCGGGTCTGGACGACAAAACACAACCATGCACAGTGGTCCTTAATACACAGTTAAAATATATATTATGTATGATTAAAAATAACTGAATAAATATATGCTTTGGAAATTTAAAGCTTTTTTTATCTAAAATTAAAAATACACACAGGATTTAAAATATAAAATATTATTAATGTAATTTAAAAAAATAAATATTCTATCATTAAAATAAAACTAATAATAAATAAATTACATTTACAAATAAATAAGGAAATTAATTAATGCATGAATGAATAAATAAATGCTTTATGTAAAAATTTTGTATTTAAAATTAAAAATACACCCAGAATTAAAAATATAAAATATTATTAATGTAATAAAAAATAGAAATACTCATTTAAAATGAGAACTAATAAATAAACTACATTTAAAATTACTAAATATATTAAAGAATAATTAAATACATAAACACATGAATCCGTAAACAAATAACCTAAGTACACTAAAAATACTGTATTTCATGATTAGTTTGTTTAAAATATGACCTTAAATAAATAAAAAGTGAAACAACGAAATACAAATTAAATTATAAATAAAACAAACGAACAAAGGGATGGGATGAATAAAAAAAAATAAACATTGGGACAATTAACCAAATAAATACATACAAGCATATACATGCATATTTATATATATATATGTTTTATATATATCAATAATGTATTAAATAAAAATAAAAAAAGCACAAAAATAAATACAATTACATAAAAATGGGATTAGTAAATAAATAAAATATGTACGAGCAACCCGCCCATCCATGCAAACACAGCAAAGACACGGCATTTTATGATTACTGTTTTGAACGCAGTAAAACTGAAATAAATA